>BQNB010004726.1:0-106068 GCA_026074375.1 Tanacetum coccineum | reverse complement strand
TTCTCTTTATTATTTTATTTTTAATCATTTTTCTTAGGTTTATAATTTCGAAAATCTTTAAAAAATACAAAAATAACTTTTAAAAAAATAAAAAATAGTTTTTAGTATTAAAATAATTACTTTTAGTTTTACATTCAGTAAAATCATTTTTACCCTTTTTAGATTTTTATTTTCATTTTTAAGCTTTTAAATTTAATGTTAAAAATATGATTTTATTATAAAAGTAGTTAAAATAGTTTTTTTTGAGTTTTTATAGTAATTTAGACTTTTCTAAGTTTAAAAATCATTTTTCAGAATTTTTAGGATTTAATTTGCTATTTTCTAGTATTTAAATAGATTTAATTAGTTTTTAATTCATAAAAAAATCAAAAAAAATAATTTTCTTTTTCCTAAAATTTTCTTTTGCCTTAATTTAGGTTTAAAAATTTTATTTGCATTTTTAGGAGTTAAATTTAGTACAATTGCTATTTGTCGCGTTTTATTTATTCTCGTTAATTGTTTTAGTATATTAATTACTTTTGTTTTTTTAATTTAATTGTTGATTTTAATTATTAGAAATAGATAATCAAATCAATCTTTGTTTTTATTCAAATCATTGTCCAAACAAGAACGTGGTTTTAATTTCATAAATCGTTGTGGAATAACGACTCGGGAATCATACTTCCTGGTTAATATACGTATTATATTATATATATATTTGTGAAGATTTTCCTTTTTATCTTTGTCCTCAAGGGTAATTTGATAATTTTCCACCATATTATATATTTTATTATTATGTATATATAGATTTTACCGAATCATCGACTAAGCTCTAATAGTGAAAGAACGAACGTCTCTACATGTCGTGCATACGTAGTTCACCTGCTGCTCGCCTCGGGCTCTGAATCGGAATCTATCGACGAGTCCTCCTCAAGGTATTATGCAAGGTAAAGATACGAAAAGTAGTTAAGTGTATGTTGTGACTCACTCGCGGAGTCATTAGCGTGCGAAGACGATCTACGAGATATATTGTGAATGTAACGGTGTCTGTAATAACAATGTGATTAAGGACAGTTGTGACAACAGTTACCGACGTAAAAGCAAACTTATGATATAAATAAATCAATCAGAGACAAGCATGATGTATTTAAGCGTATTTAGTGGACATCTAAGAGCATGCAGTGTATGGTGCACATAATTGCTAGTATGCTTTTCGATGACTAAAGTGGAAGGTTGGTTTTTTTAAACTCGTTTAAAATAATGATTATACCCAGTGTTGCATGATACTCCCTAAATTAGACATAGTTGATCTAGTTATGTCTAATTGAGGTCTAATGATGGAACCACTCGGACTAGTCGAATCATTTCATGTTTGATGTTTTTAGAAAAGAAAATCATTTTGGTTATAGTTCGGATTTTAATTTTGAAAAACCGGCGTTCTCTATAACCATAGGCTCTGATTACCAATCTGTTACACCTCACCAAGGGAGAACGCGAGGTGTAACATATTAATAAACATCACACAAGATGATAGATAAAAACACCATACATGATTAAATAAAGTAAAGTTGTCCGAATTACAACGTCTTCAAGAACAAGTTTAAAAGTACATGGGACATCATAAAATGTTTCCATCCGAACATGGATATTTCAAAAGACATGATCCTTGTAATTTGGTAGACATCTTGATAACGATTGAAATGCAAAGCATTAAGTTTCCACATTAGGAACGTCACCTAAAAAGCATGATAAAATGGTCAACTATTGAAAATAGTTGGTGAGCTCACAGGAATATGTACCCAAAATAGTTTGATAAAAGAGTAGATGTCCAATAAAAGTGATCCAAACCGATATCAGTTACCAAAAAGTAGAGAGTCCAAATATGACTCATGCTTCCAAAGAGAGTTCCTGTTACTCCAAGTAACGTAACACAAATCAATGTATATGTATGCTATAGTGTTTATGTGAGGCACTACTTAAACGTATTTAGCCTCCCAGTTCTAAATTACAACATAATGTAGGTAGGCGTTACCCCCGATCCAAATCACAATGCAATGTGTCCTAGTACTATGCACTTCATTTATGGTGGGAGTGTGGAGGGGCTAATCTCCTAATTGTGCTATCCATAAGTATTAATGTCTCATCTCGTTGAGGGGGATATAGTAAGCTAAAATTAGTGACGGGTTCCAAGCATACAACAACATACATATCAAGTTCAAGTTCAACATGTTTTCCAAGGTTCAACAAGTTCAACTCAAGTTTCATACGTTCAAACAAGTTCGAGTTCAAATATACTCAATAGTTTAACACATAAAAGTACGAGCATAGCAATTTGACACATCATGTTTTTCACCCCAAAACATTTAAAGCATGTAAAAGAGGGGATGTGAGAAACTCACATTAGAAGTTAGAATGATAATAGGACTTCTCGGCAAACCACACTAAGTAGTCAAACCAAACGAATATGCAACCTTCTACTTGCAACCTAAGGCAAGTAAATATACCTAATTAGATCCTATACGATATGCTCGGACAATATTAAGGCTCATTTATTAAGTCTTGTGTTCACATTTGTTTCAAAAGACACTTTTATCACAAAGCATAATTTCTACTAATTTGCCCCGCGTTTCCCGTCACTTTATGCATTTATTTGACCAAGTTAACCAAAGTTTTTGGTCAAGCTACTGCTCCAGGTCAAAATTCCATGTTTTAGGTGTGTCCATGAATTTTCCTAAAATTTATTAAGGACTTATACCCTACCATTTATACCCGACTCCAAAAATGGCAAAATCTAGACATATAAAAGTATTTTAATGATCAGAATGTCTAAATCAAGGTTATATGATTTAGGTCAATGGGAGACTCTAAATATCCTTATAAGTGTCTCCCATATCAGTTTCAATGATAGATTCATTGTGGTTTATGATTTATGGTCATTTTAGTACAAGGGTTGAAAAGAGGTTT
The DNA here is from genome assembly GCA_026074375.1 of Tanacetum coccineum. Classification (NCBI taxonomy): domain Eukaryota; kingdom Viridiplantae; phylum Streptophyta; class Magnoliopsida; order Asterales; family Asteraceae; genus Tanacetum; species Tanacetum coccineum. The sequence goes on along the minus strand of BQNB010004726.1, from coordinate 103,125 downwards.
TCGGGCAGATTTGACACCTTTCACCATTTTGCAACTTTCACTAACCAAACGACTTCATATTTTTACAAAGTTTACATTTCTAGAAACTAGACTCAAAGTACTTGATTTAGGCTTTGGAATCATGTCAAAAAATTTATTTATCATCAACTTATTTTCGATTCAATATGACCTAAAGATGAAATAGGGGGTTATTGAAAAATAACTTTGACTAAAACAAGTCAAACCACTAACCCAAAATACAAAAACGACCCAAGAAACTCCCACAATCATATTATACAAGTTTTAACACTAATTAGATGCAAAAATATCAGTGGGTTCATAGATCCAAGGGCTCTTTTACACAAAAACTTACAAGATGTGCCATAATTTTTGAAAATCAAGACTTTATGTCACTAGTCTTGCATGGATCTTGTAGCAAAAATAAAAAGCACAACCCAATGTTTTTGTACATCATTATTACTCATTTAAGAGTCTTCTATCAAGAAAACAATTTACCCATAAAGATTTTTACAAAAGTATGCATAAATATGTAAGAAAAGTCAAGAAAATCCCATTTTTGAAGAGTTTTGGTACAAGAGACATCCATTTTAGTGAAACTCTTCCTCAAGCAAGGCAGCCGATAAGTCATCGAAGGCTTTGTGTGAATAATGTAATAGTCAGCATTACTTCTTTTCAAGTTTCCCAAGGTTCTTTCATATCTTTGAAAGTGCTAATTACCAAGAACTTCGTTGCCACTAGTGGCGAAGAAGAATTTCACCATAAAAAAAAAGAACTCGGAGCCTAAAGAGAAGTCAGTCTACAAGAAGCTGGTAGAGCTTTAGCCATTGGACCACATCGATCGTGTCCCCTTCCCAACAGTTGGAACTTGTCTTGGGGCGTCTTTGGCTTTACGAGAGAAAGCTCGCCGTAGAAAAAAGTCTTTCTCTTCCCGTCTCGGGTCATAGGTGCGTCCACAGAAGAGGAAATCGCAATGCATCTTGCTCAGCAGGCGTAGCTTGGAGTGAGAGTGTAGCGAGGGTAAGGAGGCCGCCAGAGAGGAAGGCAAACAAGTCATCTTGTACCATGATTTTTACCTTTGATCTTGACAATGATCTAAAAAACCTTTTCAGGGGGTCTTGGTTGATCAAAGAAACAAAGATGAATCATTGTTAGTTTTAGTGAGAGAAAGTAGAGAGAGGTTGAGATGAACACAAAAAGGAAAGGTTAGATTAGAAGAGAAAAGAGAAAAATACAAGTGAACATCTACCACCCCTCATAGAGAGCCATGATGGGTATTTATACTAAAAGAAAAAGCAAACTATTCCTAGTTTACATAAATGACCTCTGCTTGACACGCAGTGTCCAAGACTAGTCCAATTTACGTGTAAGACGTCAGCTTCACTAAAAAGTGAGGCTAACAATCTCCCTTCAAGATGGTGTCATACGTGAATTGATTACAATGTTCCCTACAAGCAAAAAATAAAGAAAAATGACAAGAATGAAGTCCAGTATTCCTTGAGAATATCTTTGACGATCTACTTGAATACTCCAGCTTTATTTCTTCTGCTTGTAGACGAACATACTGCTGAAATCTTTAGCTCCCTCCCAAACAAACACCCCTGAGACTGAGAATAATTAATTCTTCGTTCTTGAGGGAGGGATGATATCATCAACATCATCTCACTTAGGAAGCGTTCCAGTCTTGTTTGAATTCAGCCCAAAGTACACATTTTAATCCTTTTTTCGAAGTCGAAACCGTAGCACCAAAGTCAATTAAGTCCCGAGTGTACGTAATTTGTCCCTCTAAGTAGTCAAAATGGTAGCATCAAAGTCAACTAAGTCCCGAATGTACCAAATTAAATTGTTTCACCAAAGTCAACTAAGTCCCGAGTGAAAGCAATTTGTCCCGCTATGTAGTCCAAACTGTAACATCAAAACGGTAACATAAAAAATCAACCTATACATGTGTACACATTTCTCCCTCTAGGATAATGACTAAATAAGGAATCATCCTATACATGTGTACATCGTATGCCAACTGAAACTGCTTACTTAGCTTCATAACCCGTGATTGCATAAGCAATAGTCTGTGAGAAGATGTCGATACTCTCTCTACAAATCTCTCTTGATCAATCCGATATAAATCCCCTTGTCTATTCTGTCGGCTAATACTGATGACCACTGATGGAGACAACCCGATGAAATGAACCCGAGAATGAAGCAACAATCCTCGACTTGTGACTTAATCTTGTACTATCTGTGTGACAAAGGAACGGTGTAGAGGCAAATCTCTGAGTACCATATACTTACCTAAAAGTATACAAAAAATACATCACCTCTTAAAATCTCCTCAACTACGTGAGACACTGAGTACTATAATGTAACTCCTAAAAGTGATAGCTACTTTGTGGGTATAGGTAGAAAGAATCACAAAAGCAACTAGATATCCAAGTCTTCGTTACTAACACAAGTCATCCTCGTTGTGGAGAAAGAAAGAACTGAAGACGAAATAAGTACACGCCCTGTAAAAGCCTACTTCAATCACAAATATGCGACATCGTACAAAGTCTAATTCAATACTAGCCAATAGCCATTATGAATGAAGGTAAATTTTGATGAGGATCGTTTTTAGTGTAATGTATTGTGTTTGTTGTGTTGTTATTCTTGATTTTTGATGTGTTGTAATTGTCAACGGATATCGGCTTTAAAAAATATATCATAAGCACGGCCGTCCAAGTAATAAAACCCGATCACTTATACTTTACCCGACATGAAAATGTTTTAATACCCGGCTTAATCCATTAACCCGACCACCATTTAACAGTTGGATTAACAAAATTAAAAAAACTTGGCTATAATGTAACCCAAAGACAAATAGCCAATTAACCACTAGGCCCACGTTTAGGTTTATACACATCCTAATCGTATACCAGCCCAATGTCAACAATTATAACCGGTCCATGCTTTGGAATCCATGCAACTAGCCTAACACCAACATGTACCCAGCAACCATAAACCCAACACCTTATAGCCCCATAAAAAACATAACAACTCGGTCCAAATACTGAATTAGATAAGGGTAATAATAAGAGAAATAATCCCTAACTTCACTCCATTAACCTAACCCTAATTACACACACAAAAACGTGTGCAGTCACTCCTCCTTATCTCTCCAAAAGTTAAAACTCCACTTTATCACATAAACAAATCCTCCATCTAAAAACACCAATCCAAGAAAGCTTCCAGATCTATGCAATAGGCCACGAAAAGATCTAACCTCAAACTCTCTTGACCTTGGGGATTCTTATGAGCTCAAACAACATAACACACCATAAGAACACACATATCTTCCAAGGCCTCTGAATATTTGAATTCTCTCAAGAACAAGACAACAAATCATTCAATGGTCTTGGTAGGTTTAATCTTTCGTTATTATTGTAGGTCAAACGAGAACAAAAAAGATTAGTTTAAAACAGAGTTGTTATAAAACTGACTTTAATTTCGAATATCAAATGGGTTTTGACTCTACATAGATTTGTGATGTTTTAGTGTGTGTTTTTGAACTTTGATATCTTGAACACAATAACACGTTAACGAGAAAAACTAAGATCATTGGTTATCACTTTAAGTTCAGTTCATGTTTATGATAAGATGGATGAGATCCTGGATAATGTGACGATAGGATGTAGGTATTTTGTGGATGATTGGTGAAAGTTGAATTAAGGTTGTGACGGGGCAGTTGATGTGATGTTGTCTGGTCTCATGTGTTTCTTATTCATGGATGCCCGAACATGCAAAACTCGTATATTGACCGCGTCAACTCAGTAAATACCGAGTTGACTCGGTTTGGGTTGTTCGGTTCACACTTGAAAAATAAGTAGTTGGTTCTCAAGTTGGTTCGTTCCATAGAGTAAATAAGTTTATTTGCAGTTTGAAAGGTGTTCGAATTCCAAAGAGAAATTGGTTGTTGCATTGTGTAAGGGAAAATTGGTTGTTCGGTTTGTAAGTGAAATTGGTTGTTGGTTTGGTTGTTCGGTTGACAAGATGAAAACAAGTTGTTCGGTTGTTAAAATAGACACAAGTTGTTCGGTTGCCACAAGACTCCAAATTGTACTCTCGTCCTTGTCTTCTTGTCTTCTTCAGAAACCACAAAAAAACAACAAGTGTCCTTGTTTTCTAAAATCATGGATCTATGTTTGTTGCTTTTTCAAACCGTATGGACCCAAAACAAATAAGCTCAAAAATAAGCTCAGAAAAAGTGAAATAAGCCAAAAAAAATTGAAAATAAGCTGTTGACAACCCAAAAACATCAAACCTTCTTTTGATATTCAATAAAGGAAACACAACACTACAAAGATTGATACTTAGTTTAAAAAGAAAAAATGACGTGGCTTTTTGAGGACAAAACACCCACGAAAATAAGCAAAAATAAGCCATAAAAACTAAAATCACGATGACAACAAACACAAATACAAAACACCCCTGGTTAGCTCTGATACCAATTGACAAGGATCTAAAACACTTTTTCGGGGGGTTCCTTGGTTGATCAAAGAACACAAGATGATCATGTTATTTAGTGAAGAAAGTAAGAGAGGGTAAATAAACACAAAATGGAAAGTTAGATTAGAAGAAGAAAAGAAAAAATACAATGAACACTCTACGCCTCATGGAGAGCCATGAGGGGTAGTTTATACTAAAAGAAAAAGCATACTATTCCTAGTTATACATAAATGCCTCTGGCTGACACTCATGTCCAACTATCCAATTCACCAGGGTAAGACGTCAACTTCACTAAAAAGTGAGGCTAACAGATCTTGCTCCTAAAAATCAAAAATGATGGTGTTAGAGTGGTGCTAGTCAGCAGCATCAATGATGTTGGGACATCAAATCTTCACAAGAGTTAATACTGCCAAGGTATAACTAACAGTACTAATGGAGTTAGTACTATGCAATACAAACATAGATTGGCCAGAGTTAGTTAATACTGCTAGAAGAAAGATTAATACTGCTGATGGGCGAAAGCTGCTGACTTGGAGATAAGGATGCAAAGAAAAAATAAGGAATGTATATCTGTTATATTTGTATGTTAATGTAACATCTTCCAAATAGTACGTCATATTATCTTGTAAAGATCTCCTTGTTCATAGAAAAGGAAACTTTGAGTTTAAGGTGTAAAAAAGTTTGCTTAAGCTTAAGAGAGAGAGATAGCATTTTAAAGAAAAGAATAGCTTTAAGTGTTGTAACCCTAAGACTGATCAAAGGAGCCTCGTAGTATTCTAATAATATGGAAGCATTTGTGGTTATTCATTGTTCTTTGGTTGTTATACTGTTTTCCATTGATATATACGTCTAGAGTTATCAAAGTGTAGATTCACAGCATACACTGTGATATACAAACAAATCGCTACCATTGGTTATTTTGATTCACCAAGGTAACAAACACTTTAACAACTAAAGAAGCGATCAAAGGCGTGATCAACAGTGGTATCAGAGCTGTCTTTGAGAAATTTTGATCTAAAGTTATGGAGTAGGAGAATACTCAGTACAATGCTTGGCTAAGCTTCCCATGGCTCAAACTCGTAGATATCAGAGAGTGAGATAAGATCAAACAGATACTTTCCAGATCAGGATTATGCTCTATGGAGGTCATAGAGAAGAGGGAATTCATGGTACCTATTCCTGTAACAACACTATCACCATCCAAAATTGTCCTCAACAGTCAATAGAAGATACTGTGCCTCTACTGCTGAAAGAAAAAACGTGTAAAAAATGATGTAAAGGCAAGAACCTACTACTCCATGCCTTACCCAATAACACAACTTACCTTTGATCCAGTATTTTGATGCTCAGACTCAAGTTGCGGCAAAAAGTTATTTTTAAAAAAATCAAAGCGTCCCGAAATTTTTTGGAGGGAATAAAGCACAAAAAGACACAGAACTCTGCTTAAACAACATATGAAAACTTTAGTGCGTCAAGCTCAGAATAACTTGATTCTATCTTGAACATGCTTCAAAGGCTGTTAGTAATTGCAATTCTGGGTGTGGATTACGCCTCCAGATGTAAATCTAATGTAAAATTTTAAGGAGCTTACCTTCTGAATGGAGACACATGTGTAGTTGGGGAAATGAAAAAACAAACCTGAATTTTGATACTAGGTTTGATGATTTGTACAAAACAAGTTTTAAAATTGGGGGTGAACAAAGGGGTAAGAAAACTTCTTGCATAGACATATGGATAAAAACTGAAGCATTTCTAATTACTTCAGTGCAACAGTACTAATATATTAAAACTGTATTAACCCTAATAGTACTACATGCTACTAACAAAGTTAAAAACTTCCAGTACTAAAATTATACGCTACTTTAATTGAGCACAGATATGCTTTTCTATCACTCAACCACATAAGTCTAAAACTATTCATGAAGACCGGAGCAACTTCAATGATGATGATTTGAAAAAGGATTTAAGGGAAACATGCACGTCTAACATGAGGGCAAGAAAGTTCTATCAGAGAACTGGAAGAAAAATCATCATTGATGGAAGCAACACTGCTGGATATGACAAATCAAAGGTAGAATGTTTCAACTGCCATAAAATGGGACATTTTGCCAGAGAATGCAGAGCACCAAGGAGCAAAGACAATAGAAATTGGAATAGAACCGAAATTGGAATCAGGGTAGCTCATCAAAGACATTAAAGATTGAAGATGCTTCTAAAAAGGCAATGTGTGCTATAGATGGCTCTCATGACAGAGGAAGAAATTCAGGCAAACATGGCTCTCATGGCATTCTCAGATTTTGAGGTAACAAATGATAAATCTTGTATAAAAAATTATGAAGCTATAAAGAAACAGTATGATGATTTGCTTGTTAAATTAGATGATACTGGTTTTAAAGCAGCTACATACAAAAGAGGTTTAGCAACTTTAGAAGAACAAATTATTAAATATAGAGAACATGAAGTTCTTTTTTCAGAGGAAATTGCTCTACTTAAAAGAAGTGTAGGTCATAAAGAATATCAGATGGGATTACTTAGGGATGAACTTGAAAAAGTTAAACAAGAAAAGGAGGGGTTTGAGTTTAAGATTGCAAAGTTTGATAAATCTGCAAAAGACTTAGAACAGTTGTTAGCAAGTCAGATAACTGACAAGAGCAAAAAGGGTTTTGGTTATAATGTTGTCCCCTCACCTCATCCTTTGATTCTTAATAGACCAACACCTTTAGACTTATCTTATTCAGGTCTTGAAGAATTCAAAGAACCTGAGGTAAATGAGTATGGTCCTAGGGATTCTAGTTTAAAGCCTACCATTGGTTGTGATAAAGAGTCAGATAATTCTAAGGAGAATACTGATGACTCTTTGGAACAACATCAAATAACTGACACTGAAACTAGCTCTGTTAGGTCATCACTTAAGGTTGACAAAGATTGGAAGGAAAAGTTTTTCTATCCTGCTAATCATGTTAGGGAAGTAGAACCTAAGAAAGTTAGAGAGAATAATGATGCTCCAATTATTGAAGATTGGGTGTCAGATGATGAGGATGATGATGAGCCTAACCCTAAGGTTGAAAAGAAAACTGTTATACCTACTGCTACTAAGAAAGAGTTTGTTAAACCTGAAAAACCAGTTAAAAGGTCAGTTAGGTATGCAGAGATGTACAGGTCACAAAGACCTAGAGGAAACCAAAGGAACTGGAATGGTCAAAAATCCAATCAGTTAGGATGTAACTTTGTGTTTAATAACAAGGCATGTTTTAACTGTGGAAGTTTTGATCACATTCAATACAGCTGTCCTAACCAACAGAGGAAAAGAATAGTAAGTGGAAATAATTATAACAAAAAGGATAATGACTACTATTCTAAAACCTCTCATTCCAGTGCACACAAACATATGGCTCCAAGAGCAGTCTTAATGAAGACTGGCCTAAAATCTGTTAATACTGCAAGACCTGTTAATACTGTTAGGTCTGTTAACACTGACAGGCCTTTTAGTACTGCTAGGTATTTAAAAATGGTTAGGACTTCTTTATGTCCCCCAAATCAAATAATTCATTGTGCATGAACTCATGGGACATATTTCGAAATCAAGCAAATCAACTGTTAAAAAATAAAAAAAAAAAACAGGGGGGGACCTTTTACAAGAAAACAACATTAACAAATAGGTGTCTTCATAAAAGGTTTAATACTGGCAGGCCTGTTAGATCAACTGTTAATATTGTCATGGAAAGGGGGTTTAATGCTGTTAAGCCCTCGCTTTGTTGTTTGGGACTCATCAAACTCATGGTACATCACTGGTTTCAACTAATATAATTACATTGATGCCGAGCAGATCCAAGCAGTAATGGATTGGCGTCCAAAGAAAACTACTTCTAAGTTTTATGTGCCAGGCAATTCATAACTAAATGATAAAGGCTTTGTTGATAGTAGATGCTCAAGGGCTCATGGACTGGGAACATAGCCATCTTTTAATTTCAAAGGACTTTGAGGAGGGTTATGTTACTTTTGGTGGAGGAGCATATGGAGGCAGAATTACTGGTACAGGTACTATTAAAACTGGTAATTCTTGATTTTGATGATGTATACTTTGTCAAAGAGTTAAAGTTCAACCTCTTTAGTGTCTCACAGATGTGTGACAAAAAGAACTATGTTCTTTTTACTGACTCTGAATGTCTTGTCCTATCTCCTAATTTTAAGTTGCCTGATGAAAATCAGATACTTCTTAAAAACTCCTAGACTGGATATCTATGTATAATTTTTGATTTGTCAAACATAGTTCCTAAAGATAGTTTAACTTGTCTAGTTGCAAAAGCTACATATGAAGAATCAATGCTCTGGCATAGAAGGCTTGGTCATATAAATTTTAAGATATTAATAAACTTGTCAAAGAAAATCTTGTAAGAGATTTGCCTTTAAAAAGATTTGAGAATGACCAAACAAGTATTGCCTCTCTTAAGCAAGCACACAGAGCTTTGTAAGACCAATGTCTTTAATCCCATTACTTAGCATTGTTTATGCTACACTATGGATCTATTTGGTCCAAACATTGTTAGTAGTTTATGCATAAAAAGTATGTTATAGTCACTAAAGATTATTGTAGATTTTCTTTGTTTTCTTTTTAACAACTAAGGATGAAACAAGTGAGATCCTTAAATTTTTTATCAAAGAGGTAGAAAACCTAGTGGATAAGAAAGTTAAAATAATCAGAAGTGATAATGGGACAAAGTTTAAACACGGTGCATGGATATTTCTGGTAAGGAGGAAAAGGTATTAAAAGAGAATATAGTGTAGCTAGGACTCCTCAGCAAAATGGTGTAGCTGAAAGGAAGAATAGGACACTCATTGAGGCTGCTAGAACAATGTTAGCTGACTCTAAGTTACCTACCACATTTTGGGCAGAAGCAGTTTCTACTGCTTGCTATGTACAGAATAGGGTCTTAATAGTCAAGCCTCATAACAAGACTCCTTATGAACTCTTTAGAGGTTTTAAAAGCTCAGGCTTCATGAAACCTTTTGGATGTCATGTTACTATTCTCAATACCTTAGATAATTTGGGCAAGTTTGATGAAAAGAGTGATGAAGGTTTCTTTGTTGGATATTCCTTAAGTAGCAAAGCTTTTAGGGTATACAACATTAGAACCAGAAAAGTTCAGGAAAACTTGCATATTGGGTTCTTAGAGAATAAGCCTATGATTGAAGGAAATGGTCCAAAGTGGCTGTTTGATCTTGATTCTCTAACCCAATCAATGAATTATGTACCAGTGGTTGCAGGAAAATTTTCTAATGATTTTGCAGGTATACAAGGAGTTTCTGAGTCTAGTACATCTTCTCAACAAGATCAAGATTGGATTGTAATGCCAATTTGGAAGGATGCTTCATATTTTGGTGATGCTTCACCAAAAACTGTTGATGATGCTCAAATAGAAGATAAAGATGAGTTACATGATGAAGATGATGCTACAGAAGAGTCTCATGATGGTAGCAGTCTTAAGGAAAATGGTACTGCTGATCAACAAGTTAATACTGCCAGACCAGATATTAATACTGGTAGTAGAGAAGTTAGTACTGCTCTCCCTGAAGTTAATACTGCTACTCCTGAAGACTTGGTAGGACCTAGTCCTGCATCTGAAGACTCACATGTGGAGGACCAAGAAATTGAATTGGGGAACATTCCTCAATCTTATGCAGTCCTTACCACTCCTCACATAAGAATTCACAAAGATCACCTAATTGAGCATGTGACAAGAAGGATGAAAACCTCTTACTCTGAACAAGGATTTCTTAGTGCTATATATGAAAGGAAGACTCATCAGGATCTTTATACATGTCTTTTTGTTTGTTTCCTCTCTCAGGAAGAACCAAAAAGAGTTTCTCAAGCTCTTAGAGATCCAGCATGGGTAGAAGAATGAGGAGGAACTTCTTCAGTTCAAACTGCAAAGGTCTGGATTTCTTGTGATTTACCTAAAGGTCACTAGAGCAATTGGTACAAAGGGGGTATGAAACCACGAAAAGATGAAAGGGGGATTGTCATCAGAAACAAAGCAAGACTTGTTGCTCAAGGACATACTCAAGAAGAGGGCATAGACTATGATGAAGTCTTTGCACCTGTGGCTAGAATTGAGGCCATCAGACTGTTCCTGGCTTATGCTTCTTATATGGGTTTTATGGTCTACCAAATGGATGTAAAAAGTGCCTTCCTGTATGGTCAGATTGAAGAGGAGGTATATGTATGTCAACCTCCAGGTTTTGAAGATCCTGACCATCCTGATAAAGTCTATAAGGTAGTGAAAGCATTATATGGCCTGCATCAAGCACCCAGAGCTTGGTATGACACTTTGGCCAATTATCTCTTGTGCAATGGTTTTCAAAGAGGAAAGATTGACCAAACATTATTCATCAAGAGACATAAGGGACATATCTTGCTTGTTCAAATCTATGTGGATGACATTATCTTTGGATCTACAAAGAAGGAATTATGTGATGAGTTTGAGAAGCTTATGAAGGATAAGTTTCAAATGAGTTCTATGGGAGAACTCACCTTCTTTTTGGGATTACAGGTCCAACAGAAAAAGAAAGGCATTTTTATCAGTCAAGACTTTATATGTCCATGAGATTTGAGTATAAGTTCAACTACCGTCAGAATGTGAAGGCCGCCTCTACTCTAACAGATTTAGAAAAGCCTTTGGTTCAAGATGGAGATGCTGCTGATGTTGATGAACATCTTTATAGATCTATGATAGGATCTTTGATGTACCTTACAGCATCCAGGACTAGATATCAGTTTGCAGTGTGTGGTATGTGCCAGTTTAGGTTTTATCCAAAGTCTTCCATCTCTTAGTGTTAAGAGAATTTTAGATACTTAAAGGAAAACCATCTTTAGGACTTTGGTATTCTAAGGATTCTCCATTGGAATTAGTTGCTTACACTGACAGTGACTATGCTGGAGCTACACAAGATAGGAAAGTAGCAACTGGAGGTTGTCTGGTTTTTGGATAAATTAGCTGATCTTTGGCAATGCAAGAAATAAACTGTAGTTGCCACTTCTACAACTGAGGCCGAATATGTGGCTGTTGCAAGTTGCTGTGGATAGGTTCTCTGGATACAAAACCAACTGCTGGACTATAGGTACAATTTCATGAATACTGTTATTTATATTGACAATAATAGTACTATCTGCATAATAGAAAATCCTGTTCAACATTCTAAACAAAACTATAGAGATTAGGCATCAATTTTATAAGAGACTGAAATGCTAAAAAGTTGATTCAATAAGGTTTAAGATTGCACTTGAACATAATGTAGGCAGATCTTCTTATAAAAGCGTTCTTGATGCTGGTAGATTTCAGTACTTGGTCTCAAGTATTGGAATGCTAAATCCCTAATGCCTATATCTCTTGTTTGTTTTTGTAAAGTTTGTTAAATGTTAGTACTGTTAATTCTTTGTAAATTAATACTGCTAGTTATAATTAGTACTGCTAGTTATATTTAAAACTGTTTGTCAAAACTGTTACTTATAGTTAGTACTGCTAGTTATTTCTATGTCTCACTGTTAATCCTGTTAGTAACATTTAATACTGCTACACAAGAAAAGTTATGTTTTTCTTGGTTTTGAGCTAACTCTTTCAGGATAAGCAATGAAGTGTGAAATTGGTTACTCAATGATGCATTCTTTGAGGGGAGGAATGTTGTTTGTTCCTCAAAGTGTTGGTTTTCACACCACACAACAAATGGTCATCAGTTCACCATGTCTCATAGACAACAAAGAATTGACTAGTCCAGAGCAAACGGCTCCTGGTAAAGACTTCTCAAATCCGTTGATAGTTGATAGTTTACTCAAAACTATATGGTCATCAATGCACCATGTTTTTACAATGAAGCATTGGCTAGTCCAAAGCAAACGGCTATTGGTAAAGACTAATCAAATCCGTTAATGGCTGGTAGTTTGCCAAAAACTATACTTTGTGTGAATTGTGAGCCAAAAGAATAGAGAGAATTGGTGAGCTTAAAAACAGAAAGAGAGATGTGTGAAAAACAGACAGAGTGCAAAGTGAGTCAAAAGAATTGAGAGATTAAATGTGAGCTTAAAAACAGAAAGAGAGATTGTGTGATGCTATTTTTGAATGCTACAAAAGTTTTGGAGTTTGTACTGCTTTTGTTGGAGAAGTTAATACTGCTAGGCTTATTTTAGTACTGCTAGACCAAATTTGGTACTGCTGGATGACCGTTAGTACTGTTTGAGCCCTAACAGAATTTTTCATTAATTAATAGAGCCGTTGAGATATTTCCGCCAAATACCTATGATATAGGGTTTGACTAATTGGACTTTCGTGATCTTTCTATATATCCATTTGATTTAATCACGATAAACTCAATTTCTTTAAGTCAGTCAAACCATATCTCTACGTTTTCTCTATATAATCTCAATTAACTTTCTCCAGCATTCATTCTTTCATAACCGATCATATCCCACTTGATTACTCACACTTTTATTCATGGCAAATTTGGAATTTTGTGACAAGCACAACATGGTAGCGTTTTTAGAGAAATCTACAGGAAGTGAAGGGTTTCATCAAGTCATCGATTTCCTAACTCGAAGTCACATTTGTTATGCACTCACAAAGAAGCCAGATGTTTATGTCTCTTTTCTCAAACAATTTTGGAGGTCTGCTGAAGCTCTTATGACTGACATGGAGAAGTCAAGATTATTGCTACCATTGATGGTCACTCCATGACTATCACTGAAGTATCTTTAAGACGACATCTCAAGTTGGATGATCATGATGGTATTACTTCTCTACCCAACTCGAAGATTTTTGAGCAATTGGCACTCATGGGATATCACACAGATTCAGATAAGTTAACTTTTCAAAAGGGTGCTTTTTCACCTCAATGGAGGTTTCTTATCCATTATATTCTTCATTGTCTTAGTCCAAAGAAAGACAGCTTGGGTAGAGTTTTTAGTAGTAACATTTGCAAAAGCTGTTTTCTGTTTAGCTACCAATATGAATTTAATTTTTTAGGTTGACTTTTTGAGCATATGGTTCTAATATTTCAAAGCCCCATTAAGTTTTTAATGTACCTAGGTTATTCAAATCTGATTAGATATGCTGAGGAACCAATTCTCAACACTCAAGAACATATCAAGTACCCTCTCTTAGCACTAAAGGTTTTACCAATATGAAAAGGCCTACAAAGGGTAATTCAGGCCAGAGTTGCTTTATTCCCATATATGCTAGATGTTACTGAACCTTCCACTTCACCTTCAAGAATCACATCTTCACCTTCACCCTCACCTGAATCTTCACCTTCACCCTCACCTGAACCTTCACCTTCACACTCACCTAAACCTTCAACTCAACACTCACCTGATCATACCACTGCTGATGTATCATTCCCATCTCTAACACAACCAACCTAACCATCACCTAGAGCAGAACAACACATTCCTACACCCCATGACTATTAACCAACGTGTTTTTAAGTCTTTGAAGACTTCGATAAATATGCTACTTATTTTTAGTGTTGTACGCGTTTGCTTGTAATTTCATGAATTAAGTTTAAATCGCGTAAGCTAAAAATTAGCGTTCAATGTGATCGGGCATCAAACAATTAAATGTTTACATTAAGCAAGGGTTATATAATTATTTTGAGGATAATTATTAACTTTGTTCATCTATTTTTATCGGTTACGTTAAGTGTATACGTTCGCGTTTAAATTGGTTTAGGCACTCCGGAACACCAAGAACTTTTCTATACGCTTCAAAAATACCCATTTTATACCCAATACATAAAATTTCAAACATATATCATCTATTTCCTAGTAGTAGCCGAATAACTTGCAAATTGTACAAGTATTATATCAATACACTTCCCTTTGGTCAAAACATGCACCATGATCTTTAATGGCACCATCTAGTTACCTGGACCAAAGTCCTTACCATGGCCATACTAAGCCTATGACCATCCTTTGAACCATGCTTGGTCTCTTTGACTAGAATTACCTCTTATATACATACAAGTATCTAGTGAAAGGGACTCATAAACATTAACCACTTGACAAAAATCAAACTAAATCACCTCCTTTGCAGTCGTATATGCTGACGGGCACACATAGGGCAACCCAAGGCAACCATTACAAAATTTTATTCAACCTATACACATCTACACACATCATATATAAGGTATTCTAAGATGGTTCCAAGCATTGGTTAACCATTTCAGGGATTAAACAAAGAAATGAGGAAGTTTGGATTTTCATTTGAAAGCTAGGGTTTTCTTGGTGTTAAATCCTTGGGTTTTAAAGTTAAACAAAGGGTTTAGCACTTGATTTCTCATCTCAGACATTTCATCCCTAAGGTCTTTAAATTCCTTTATCTTTTTATTATCATTATTTTATGTGTTATATGTTATATACGGCTAAATCACCACTAAGGACTTTTGAATATGTAAAAAGGGTTTTTACTAATGTCTATGAAATTATACACTTTTTCTTACGTCATATGGTCATATATATCATGAAATAATGGATCTATAATTATGATAATATATTGTTTAAGTATAAACATGTTTAGTTATAAATTAGGGTTTATAAAGTTAATAAAAAATACTTTTTTATAAATCATTCACTTGGCATAATATAAAGGGTTTTTATTTCGTGTCTCATACAGTAGGTAGAGCCTAATATAAAAATAATACGCCTCATGACGATTCCAAAAATGTAAGGAAATCGTAAACCAATTTTACAACGAAAAAGATACGTTATTCGAGTTTACAACGAGAAATACTGTTTAAAACTATATTTTATAAAAAACACTATTCATTACAGCAACTTAAGTTTTTAAAACATCAAAAATATGATATAACTTTTAATTACGAGATAGTAACGAAGTAACATCGTTAAAACCGGAGCTATAACGATCAAAATAACGACTTTAGGGTTTTACGCGACGAATACAATTTTAATAATGTCATGTCTGTGTGAACAGTATTAAAGTTACTGTTCACCAGAGGGGTCAAAATATATAAAAAATGTCAAATTAATAACTCGTCCTTAATACGAAAAAAGATGGGCATAAGAAACGCGAGAATCGGGCTTAAAACGCGAAAGTTACGCCAGTTTTACTAAAACGGAAATTATAAACGTTTTTACTTATTAAACGTAATTTTACCAAAACCATTAGTTGGTGATTGAGCTATGTAGAATTATATGCGGTTATCAAAGTACTATATTACTAGGGAGTTTCATAATGAGGCCTCTTCGGATGGCGTTTCGACGAGTTGTTGGATTTACGATTTAAAGTGTCCTAACTCCTCGAACGTCATGTCATGACCTCTTTAATTATGATAGCCCGAACGATAGTACGATGTAACAACTATAAGATTATATTCCATGTTAGTTAATCGAAGTACTTGGTACTTATACGACCTATGATAATTTAGGTTGCATTCGATCTTTTACGTGACGCATTATCTGTATATTGGTAATATCATTAATCAAGGTGAGTTCATTGCCCACATCTTTTTACATGTTTTACTGATTTACTATTATTTGGGGTAGAAAACATGCTTTGTTTTATCAATTGGTACGCAAGTATGATTTAATGATGCCTAAGTACCGATAACCCAATTAAGCCCATTATCATGAACTGTCAATTGCATAGATGTAGTTGGGAATTACATTATGTGAGCGCGAATGTTATTTAATAGATCTATTCGGGAAACGACCTCCCCGTTCGGGTGACTTGCTATCACCGAGAACGAACGATATAACATGTCGAATTTTAGGGATGTTTTTCGGGTTAGAACATCATCACGGGCTGAGTAGCAATATTATGCGAACAAGACTGTCGAGCTTCAGTGTCATGAGCTTAGTGTAAATGTAATCTAGTCTTGCGATCCTACATATTACGATTTATCAAACCTATGAATTCACCAACATTTTTGTTGACGTTTTAAGCAATGTTTTCAGGAGATCAATAGGCATGGGATGCCAGGGATGCATTGGGTTACATTTTGGATTGCACGCTTAAAGATTTAGGTGCATCATATTTTGGGAAATGTATTGACAACTTTTGTAATACTCAACAGTGAACAAGTAAAGCTATATGCTTTTGTATTAAGTCTTTCAATTAAATCCAATGTATCATTTTAAACGACTTTTTGTGTCGTTCTTATATATCTTGTGCTATTGATCTTGAAGTAACACGCCCCGGACCCTTATTCCGCTGCGACCCAATTTGGGGGTGTTACAGATTGGTATCAAGAGCCAAGGTTATAGAGAACCAGGTCAAATGTTTTTGCTGGACTATAACCATTTTCAAACAACAAATTCATACAACGGGGTTGTACACGGGACATACATATGTGCATACATTCATGCATACACTAGTTGATTGCATTAGTGGGACTAGATGCATTCATAATTGATATACGTGTTTATATTATAGTACGTATATTACTATGAGGGTATATTGTATATATACAAAGATGAGTTTGCATTCTTTCGCATAACTCTACAATTATTTATATAAGGGCTATTTATATAAATAGGGGAATATTTCTTTAAGCAAGGTAGTACGATAAGCGCTTGGTTCCTAAGCGTACCTAAACATTAAGCTATCGAATATGATACCATCCTCATTCATGTAAGCCATGAGTGCTGTTATTTTTTAACATACCAGCCTTATATAATATATTTATATAAGTTAAGTGTTGCTCGTTGCAAGCAGTTATGTTTTCATCATCGACGGTTACCTATACGTCTGTCTATATTAATCTGAGCCATAAGAGATTACAGTGAGCTTTTGATGTGGAGCTAGAGGAACCGATGAAGGATCAACCTCTATCTGCTGATGCCTCACCTACAGCCCTATCACCAGGTCACATTGCTGACTCCAATCCGGAAGAGGATAAGGGTCCTGAGGAGGATTTTTCCCCTTTTTTTTCTCTCCCCCCCTTTTTTTTTTTCTTTCCCCCCTCTACTTTATTTCCCCATCCCCCCCCCCCCTTTTTCCACCCTCTTTTCTTCCTTTCCTTTTCCCCCCCTCCCCCCTGCTTGACCATCCTGCCATCGGATGAGACTAACTCATGATAATAAGTTCTATCGGATGATGACAACCGATGATGATGTTGAGATGGATGAGAGGAGGATGGGGAGGAGGGCGGAGCACTAGCTCGGCCGACCCTTCTGATGTACTAACGATGAATCCGGTCCTCTCAGGATGAGAATACATAGGCATTTGAGACTGATGAGTCTGTTTCTACACCACCTACCTCTCCACACCATATCATCTTGTCTTTTGAGACCAAATCCCGTTCAATAAGGTGTCTATTTAACACCTTACTCCACAATAACCATTACTAAGGATGCATACCGAGCTTTGTGCTGCACTACCTTCACGTCACCACCACCAGAGAATGATAAGTCACTCAAAGATGACATAAGAGTCTAGCATCTAGAATCTTGAGAGGCACCCTGACCTATAGACAAATAGATTTGTCAGTGTAGCTTGTTTTGTATTATATTCCACTAAACTTGGGTAAATACTCGGTTGGTAGTGTTAATAAAAAGCTTGTACTCTTTTACTCATGTAAACGAATGTATTAAGTATTAACCTACGCTGTTGGTTATGATCATGTCTACTGTCTGAGGGAGATTTATTTATTGTCATTGGTGGCTGTCATCTTATATTACGCATAAGTGGTCTAACCTTTACCTACTTTTGGGATACGGAGTTCATGATTTTTCCCTTGGATGAATCCTATATACATTCTTTTTCCCTGTGATTTTTAGGAATTAATAACAACTGGTTGATCCAGGGATGGTGTTTTCCATCCGGGGTAAAATTTGGCAGGGGTTGTAAGCCAGCGATGTGGCTAATGCTATAGAGCTATTGCCATTTTTTATGAGACGAAAAACCAACATGGCTGTTAGGTCAATGAGCAGCCAAACACAAGAATGCAAGGTAGCAGAGAATGCTAACAACAAGAGAAAGTGGGAAGGTAACCATAATGGGAAAGGTACTGTAAAGGGCAGGAATTACAAGGATGGACCACATGACCCGGGATTGTAGGAATCCTGCTACTGCTAAGAATCAACGAACTCACACCTGTTATGAGTGTGGAAGTCGAGACACTTCAAGAGTAAGTGTCAATAGTGGGTTTCAGAAAATGTGTGGGACAAACAGATTTGAACTCTTTCTGAATGCAAGGCTTGAGAACAAGAGGAAGTTGAATAACACTTCCAAGAACAATCAGAACCAACAACAGCCGAACAAGAGGCAAAATACTAGCAAAGCTTACGCTGCAGGGCACAGGGAGGAAGATATATTACGGCGGGTCCAAGCCATTGTGTCCTAAATGCGACTATCATCATGATGGTCCATGTCCTCCAAATGCCACAGGTGCAACATAGTGGGCCATCTGGTCCGTAACTGTAGGAGACCTACAAATGACAACCAAAGAGGCACGGGGACAAGTCAGAAGGTTAATTGCTATGAGCATCAAAGCCGAAAACCATGCAAGAGGCAATCGAGTTTACAACTGAGTTGATGGATGAGAAGACCCATGCCTATGCTGAACGCCAGAAAGAAAAGAAAAGAAAGTACGATGATCTTTCCAAGAACAATCAAAACCAACAACAGCAGAATAAGAGGCAGAACACAGGCCAGGCCTACACTGCAAGCAATAGTGACAGGAAACCATACGCCAGGTCTAAACCTCTGTGTTTCAAGTGTGATTACAATCATGAAGGTCCTTGTCCACCTAGGTGCAATAACTGCAGAAAGGTTGGCCATCTGGCCAAGGATTATAGAAGCCGACCTGCAAATGCTAACAACAACAACCACAACAACAACAACAATAATCAAAAGGGAAATGGTTGCTATGAGTGCGGAGCTCAAGGACACTTTAAAAGAAACTGCCTAAAACTGAAAAACAATGACCGTAGTAATCAAGCTGGGAATGACAGGGCTCCAGCGAAGGTGTATGTGGTTGGAAATGCGGGGGCAAACCCAGACAACGTCGTTGCGGGTACGTTCCTTCTAAACAACCGCTATGCTTATATCTTATTTGATACGGGTGCCGATCGGAGTTTTGTGTCTACTGCATTTAGCTCCCAAATTGACATCACGCCATCTACCCTAGATCACTATTATGATGTCGAACTAGCTGACGGAAGAATAATTGGGTTAAACACTATCCTTAGTGGTTGCACATTAAACTTCCTAAACCATCCATTCAACATAAACTTAATGCCTGTAGAACTTGGTAGTTTCGATGCTATAATCGGTATGGATTGGTTGGCGAAGTACCAAGCGGTCATTGTGTGTGCCGAGAAGATTGTTCGCATCCCCTGGGGAAATGAAACCTTAATCATACACGGTGATGGAAGTAACCAGGGAAATGTGACACGATTAAACATCATTTCGTGCACTAAAACGCAGAAGTACATGCAAAAAGGATTTCCTATCTTTTTGGCACATGTTACTGCAAAGGAGGTTGAAGACAAGTCGGAGAAGAAGCGACTTGAGGATGTGCCAATAGTTCAAGACTTTCCTGAAGTATTTCCTGAGGACTTTCCGGGTCTTCCTCCGACTCGACAAGTGGAGTTTCAAATTGATTTGGTACCTGGTGCTGCACCTGTAGCACGGGCACCTTATCGATTGGCGCCTTCCGAAATGAAAGAGTTATCGGAGCAACTGAAAGAGCTGTCCGACAAAGGCTTTATAAGACCCAGTTCCTCACCCTAGGGAGCTCCGGTCTTGTTTGTCAAGAAGAAGGATGGATCATTCTGGATGTGCATTGACTATCGGGAATTAAACAAACTGACAGTGAAGAACCGTTATCCACTCCCCAAAATTGATGATTTATTTGATCAGCTTCAAGGGTCGAGTGTCTACTCGAAGATCGACCTAAGGTCAGGTTATCACCAACTGAGGGTTCGAGAAGAAGACATTCCAAAAACCGCTTTCAGAACTCGTTACGGCCATTATGAATTTCAAGTTATGCCATTTGGTTTGACGAACGCACCTGCCGTATTCATGGACCTTATGAATCGGGTGTGCAAACCATATCTGGATAAATTCGTGATTGTCTTTATTGACGATATTCTGATATATTCGAAGAACAAGCAAGAACACGAAGAGCACCTTAAGCTAATCTTAGAGTTGCTTAAGAAAGAGGAGTTGTATGCCAAATTTTCCAAGTGTGAATTTTGGATTCCCAAAGTACAGTTCCTCGGTCACGTGATTGATAGTGAAGGCATTCATGTGGATCCAGCCAAGATTGAATCCATTAAAGATTGGACATCTCCTAAGTCACCAACGGAGATTCGTCAATTTTTAGGTCTTGCTGGGTATTATCGAAGATTCATTGAAGGGTTTTCAAAGATCGCCAAACCAATGACTAAGCTTACTCAAAAGAAGGTCAAGTTTGTTTGGGGCGATAAACAAGAAGCAGCTTTTCAACTGTTGAAGCAGAAGTTGTGCAGTGCACCAATCCTTGCCTTACCTGAGGGAAGCGAAGATTTCATCGCATACTGCGACGCTTCAAAGAAGGGTTTGGGCGCTGTGTTGATGCAAAGAGAAAAGGTGATTTCTTATGCATCACGCCAGTTGAAAATTCATGAGAAGAACTATACGACGCATGATTTGGAACTTGGAGCAGTAGTGTTCGCTCTCAAGATTTGGAGGCACTATCTGTACGGAACCAAGTGTACAGTGTTCACTGATCATAAGAGCTTACAACACATTCTTGATCAGAAGGAACTAAACATGAGACAACGCCGATGGTTAGAGTTGCTTAGTGATTACGATTGCGATATTCGTTATCACCCGGGGAAAGCCAATGTCGTTGCTGATGCTTTGAGCAGGAAAGAACGAGAACCACCGTTAAGAGTTCGAGCCTTAGTCATGACTATTAGTTTGGATCTTCCCAAACAAATCTTGAATGCTCAGACTGAAGCACGAAAACCAGAGAACATCAAGAACGAAGATGCTCAACCGAAGCAGCGCGAAAGCTTGATAAACATTAAAGTGAAGAACGTTGGGGAATGTTGTTTGAAAATGCTTAAACTTATTTTTTCCAGAAGCTATTAAGAACAAAAGTTGGAACCACGTGCGATGGAGACCCAGTGCCTCAATGGCAGAAGCTGGTTACCCTATGTTGAATGGCGATTGCGGGACTGTGATCATGCACGAATCCCATAAAAATCAAAATACTCTATTCATACCGGTCCGACAAAATGTACCAAGACCAAGAAAGAAGCTAATATTGGTGGCCCAACTGTGAAAGCCGACATATGCCCACATTATGTTAACTAAGTGTTTGAACCTATGGCTAAATGTCAAGGCCGAACAGTACAAAAAGGCCATCAGGATTGTTGTACAGCTAAGAATTCCCGAATGGAATTGGGGATAACATTTCCATGGATTTCCCTCACGCAGCTTCCTAAGACTCTCAAGGCTATGATAACAATTTGGGTGATCGTGACCGACTCCACTAAGTATGGCGATCTTCACACCCGAGAGAGAGCACGATCCTTTTTGATAAACTTGCAAGAGGTACATAAAAGGAATTGGTCACGAGGCATGGATACCGGTCTCAATCATGTTGCGATCGTGGCCCGAGATTTGCATCCCAATTTCTGAGTCACTTCTAGAGTATGGGTGGGGTGTGGTCTGAGCGTGGGTACAACTCTTGGGATATGAGTACTGCTTACCAATCCACAACAGAACCGGCAAAGTGAGAGGACAATTCAAACTCTCGAGGATATGTTGCATGCTTGTGCAATCGACTTTGGAAAGGGTTAACCATTTACCATTAGTCGAGTTCTCTTATAACAATAGCTATTACGCTAGCATCAAGGCAGCACCATTTGAAGCCCTTTATGGTCGAAAGTGTCCGCTCACTCTGTTTTGTTGACTAAAGTTGTAAAGCTCCAGATACTCGGGAGAAGTCCAGAACAATCCAAAAACCACTGAAAAAATTCATCAGATCAAGCAAAGGAATGCAAGCCGCTCGTGATCGCAGAAGAGTTACGCTGACCTTGAAAGCGTAAACCAAGGAATTTCCAAATTCGGGGATAAAGTTATGCTTAAGGTCTCGCCTTGGAAAGGGGTCGTACGTTTTGGCAAACGGGGGAAGCTGAACCCTAGGTATGTTGGACCTTTTAAGGTGATAGAAAGAGTTGGAGAAGTGGCTTACAAGCTTGAACTTCCAGAAGAGTTGAGCAGAGTTCATAATACGTTTCATGTATCTAATCTGAAGAAGTGTCATGCCGACGAACCATTAGCCGTTCCGTTGGATGGACTTAATTTGGACGACAAACTTCATTTTGTTGAGGAACCGGTAGAAATAGTGGGCCGAGAAGTTAAACGGTTGAAGAGAAGTCGGATCCCATTGGTCAAAGTTCGATGGAACTCCAAGAGAGGTCCCGAGTTCACGTGGGAACGTGAAGACCAATTCAAGAAGAAATATCCACACCTCTTCACCAAGACCACACCGTCGTCAAGTGCTGCATCGTGAGCCTTGAGGACAAGGCTCGTTTAACGAGGGAAGTCTATAACACCCTATGTTTTCAAGTCAGTAACGACGTCAACAAATCCATAATGTACCTTTTGTATTGTACATGTTTGCTTGAAATTGTAAACGTTAGGCTAAATCGCGTACGCCAAATATTATCGTTTAATGTGAACGGGCATCAAACCATCAAACGTTTACATCAATCATGTGTTATATAATTATGTTGATAATAATTATGGTCGTTGTTCATTTATTTTATTGGTTACGTAAGTTAAATACGTTTCGCGATAAAAGTACGTTTAAGAATAACCGGAAGTATGAAAATTTATCTACGCTTCAACAAATACCCTCGATTATACCCAATACCTAAAGTTTTATTAAACTTTAGCCAAGTAAATATTACTTGCACTTTGTACACTAGAATATTATGTGGTTATCAAAGTACTATATTAGTTGGTGATTGAGCTATATAGAATATTATGTGGTTATCAAAGTACTATATTACTAGGGAGTTTCATAATGAGGCCTCTTCGGATGGCGTTTCGACGAGTTGCTGGATTTACGATTTAAAGTGTCCTAACTCCTCGAACGTCATGTCATGACCTCTTTAATTATGATAGCCCGAACGATAGTACGATGTAACAACTATTAGATTATATTCAATGTTGTTAATATAAGTACTCGGTACTTATACGACCTTAATTTAAATAGGTTGCATCTGATCGATTTGCGTGACGCACTATTTGTGATACACTTGGTATTTGCTCACTCAAGGTGAGTTCATAGCCCCACGTTTTACATGCTTTTGTTTTTACAAAGTTTTTGGGGTGAAAAACATGCAATGCTTTACAATTGGACACAAGTGGTTAAGTTTCATGTTATGATTACGTGTTGCCTAAGTAGCGATAACCCATATCTGAGCCCATTATCATGAACTGTTAATTTCGAGCACGAATGTTATAAATAGATCTATTGGGTTTGACAACCCCGTTCGGGTGATTAGCTATCACTGGACAAACGAACGTATACCATTGTGAATATAGATGTTTGCGGGGTTTTAGAACATCACCCACGGGCAATGTAGCCATGTAATTTGGTATTCATACACGTCAAGCTTCATGTCATGAGCTTAGAAGCATACGTAATTACATTTATATGATATCTCAATCTGTTGCATTAATCATACACTTGGGAAATCTCTTGTGGGGTCCTACACATATATGATTTTTATCATACCTATGAAATTCACCAACGATTATTGTTGACGTTTTTAAAAGAAATGTTTTTCAGGTGGATCAATACCAACAAGGTGCGATGGATACATAGAGTGGTTTTGGGATTTTGGATGTCTTGCGTTAAAGAATTTTGTCGCATTTCAATTTTGTTATCTGTTAGGGCTAAAAATCCTTGTATTTGATCAAGTACAACATTAAGCTTCGGGCTATGTAACAAATTACATTGTTAAATCCAATGTATCGATTTCAAACGACTTTTTAGACGTTCTATATTAATATCTGTGTGTGATCTATAGAGTAACATGAGACCCCCGGACCCATATTCCGTTCGACCCAATTTGGGGTGTTTACACACATGCATACAGCAAATGTAAGGTCTGGTCTACTGGCTGTGAGATACATAAAGGTGCCCACCATTCCATGATAGTGTGTGGGTCAACGGCTTTCCCTTGTGTATCTTTATCCAGCTTAAGATCTCTCCAACCAGGGATCAATCCTCCGGGTTACTAATTCCTACCATATTTTTTCAAAGATTTAAGAGCATATTTAGACTGGTTTATAAAGATGCCTCTAGGACTTTGTGAAATCTGTAATCCTAGAAAAAAATGATATTTTACCCATCATCGACATCTTAAACTTTAAACACATTATTTTGAAAATTGGTCACATAGTTCTGGTGTAGTAGACGCAAAAATTATATCATCAACATAGATTTGTACCAGGAGAATATCTTTTCCTTGTCTTCTGATGAACAATGTTGGATCCACATTTACCCTTTGTAGTAAGTCCGAAAGAGTAGAAACTATTCGACTGAATAAATCGAACGCATACGCGCGAGGAGCTTGTTTCAACCATAGAGAGTCCTTCCTTAAGCTTGTACCACATGATTCGGATTGTCCTTGATCCTATAAACTTGTCCTGGTTAGCTGCCATGAAACATCTCGCGCAAGAATGTCATTCCAAGAATGTGCCGTCTTAACATCCCATTTGTAAAGATGATCATATTCCATGTGCGCACATATGCGAGGAAAAATTCAAATAGAATCAAGTCTTAGGCCACTAAGCAAAAGATTTCTCAAAAATTAATTCCCTCTTCTTAACGATAACCCACGGGCAACCAAACAAGCCTTTGTTCTTTATAAATCTCCTAATTCATCAAGTTTCACCTTATAGATCCATTTTAAAGTAATGACCATCACTTTATCTAGACGAGGAACGAGTTCCCAGATGTCAAGATGTTTAAATTCATTTAAATCCTCTTGCATTGCTTCAATCTAATATGCTTGAGTTAATGCGTCTTTATAAGTCTTAGGTTCAACTGATGAGATAAAAGCATCGTAGTAACAAAATAAAGCTTGTTCATGGAGTTAGAGTCTTGTGGAAACAGGTCTTTCGAGTTCACTGATGATGTTGTCTAAAGGATGATCCTTGGTCCATTTGGTAACGTATTCTGAGTTAGGAGAAGCAGTGTGCACAATGGTAGGAATAACGTCCGAAGAAGAAGATGCTTCAGAATCATTTTCTGGAATTAAAATGCCAAACAATGGATCATTATTCATATGTGCAACATCTAAGTTGTGATTCTCTACTTCAACATCATTAGAAATGACTGGTGATTGTGTTTCGGGTAAAGTTTATGAGTTACTAGCAGATGGTGCATCTTGGTCAACAGTTGTTGAGGAAGGTGAACCGGTTGAAGCAGCGGTTCTAGAGCTACTGCTTCAACAATTGGAGCAATTACTTCAGGGGTTGGGTGATCAACACTTGATGGATGGTTGAGTAATTCATCAAACAATGGTTGAAACAAAAGATCCCAATCAGTTCTTGAAGGTGGTACAAACAGTGTTGAAGGAGGAGGGTTTGGCATAAGTCCTAAACTGATTGTTGCATGAGTCATTTCATAAGTGCGGGTTCTAAACTGTTGTGTTCAGAAGCCATAGCTGTCAGCTCATCAAAATCTACATGAATTGTTTTGATGATTCGTTTGGTACGTTGGTTGTAAATTTGAAATGCCTTCTTTGTGGGTGCATAGCCAATGAAAATACCAATATCAGCTTTCGGTTGTAACTTTCCTAAATTCTCGCTATTATTTGTCGGATAACAAAGTGCACCAAATACATGGAAGAATGATAAGTCGGGAAGTTTGTCATGTAAAAGATCATATGGTGTTTTGCCATGACGAAGACATATAATGGAACGGTTTTGGGTGTAACATGCGGTAGCAACTGCTTCTGCCTATAAGTATAATAGAGCTTTTGCATAAATCAATATTAGAACTAACGTACTGCTAGTTATTTCTATGTCTCACTGTTAATCCTGTTAGTAACATTTAATACTGCTTAACAAGAAAAATGGTTAGATTATGTTTTTCCTTGTTTGAGCTCACTCTCAGATAAACAATGAAGTGTGCAATGGTTAACTAATGATGCATTATTTGACGGGAGAAATGTTGTTTTGTTCTTAATGGTTGGTTTTAAACACCACAAACAACAAAATGTCCATCAGTTTCACCGAGTCATATATAATCATCATGACTTGACTATTCCAGGAGCAAACGGCAACTGGACAGACTTCTCAAAACCTTGATAGATGATAGTTTACTCAAAACTATATGGTCATCAATGACCATGTTTTTTACAATGAAAGCATTGCTATCCCAAACCAACGGTTATCGGTAAAGACAACTCAAATCCGTTAATGGCTGATAGTTTGCCACAAACTATACTTTGTGGAATTTGTAGTAAAAAATAAGAGAATTGGTGAGGCTAAAAACAGAAAGAAGATGTGTTGAAAAACAGTACAGAGTGCAAAGTTAGTTAAAAGAATTGAGAGATAAAATGTGAGCTAAAACAGAAAGAGAGATTGTTGAAGCTATTTTTTGAATGATACAAACGATTTGGAGTTTGTACTGCTTTTGTTGGAGAAGTTAATACTGCTAGGCTTATTTTAGTACTGCTAGACCAAATTTGGTACTGCTGGATGACCGTTAGTACTGTTTGAGCCCTAACAGAATTTTTCATTAATTAATAGAGCCGTTGAGATATTTCTGCCAAATACCTATGATATAGGGTTTGACTAATTGGACTTTCGTGATCTTTCTATATAATACGTTTGATTTAATATCACGATAACATCAATTTCTTTAAGTCGTCAAACCCATATCTCTAAACGTTTGTCTCTAAAAATCTCAATTCACTTTCTTCCAGCATTCATTCCTTCATAACCATCATATCCCACTCGATTATCTCACACTTTTATTCAATGCAAATTTGAAAATTTTGTGACAAGCACAGACATGGTTGAGCGTTTTTTAGAGAAATTTAACAGAAGTGAAGGGTTTCATCAAGTCATTGATTTCCTAATCGAAGTCACATTTGCTATGCACTCACAAAGAAGCCAGATGATTTATATCTCTTTTATCAACAATTTTGGAGTTCTGTCTGAAGCTACTAATGTGCTAATAGGAGAAGTCCAGCTTACTGCTACCATTGATGGTCACTCAATGACAATCACTGAAGCATCTTTAAGAAGACACCTCAAGTTGGATGATCATGATGGTATTACTTCTATACCCAACTCGGAGATTTTTGAGCAGTTGGCACTCATGGGATATCACACAGATTCAGATAAGTTAACTTTTCAAAAGGGTGCTTTTTCACCTCAATGGAGGTTTCTTATTCACACTATTCTTCATTGTCTAAGCCCAAAGAAGACTGCTTGGGAGCAGTTTAGTAGCAACATTGCAACTGCTGTTATCTGTTTAGTTACCAATAGGAGATTTAATTTTTCTAGGTTGATTTTTGAGCATATGGTGTCCAATATTTCAAGCCCCCATAAGTTTTTAATGTACCCTAGGTTCATTCAAATATGCTTAGATATGCAGAGGAAACAACTTCAACAACACTCAAGAACATATCATGTACCCTCTCTTAGCATCAAAGTTTTCAACAATATGAAGAGGCCTACAAAGGGATATTCAGGCCAAGAAGTTGCTTTATTCCCTACTATGCTAAATGTTTCTGAACCTTCCACTTCACCTTCAAGAATCACATCTTCACCTTCACCCTCACCTGAACCTTCACCTTCACACTCACCTGCACCTTCAATTGAACACTCACCTGATCATACCACTGCTGCTGTATCATTCCCATCTCCAACACAACCAACACAACCATCACCTGAAACAGAACAACATATTCCTACACCCCATGACTCACCTCTCCATGTTGTTCACTCACATGG
The DNA here is from genome assembly GCA_026074375.1 of Tanacetum coccineum. Classification (NCBI taxonomy): domain Eukaryota; kingdom Viridiplantae; phylum Streptophyta; class Magnoliopsida; order Asterales; family Asteraceae; genus Tanacetum; species Tanacetum coccineum. The sequence continues at coordinate 74,653 of BQNB010004726.1, read as the reverse complement.
AAGTGATGAGGGTAGTTTGAAACTCATTGAATTGACGAATTTGGTTACCAAACTCTCTGAGAGAATTGGCGTTTTGGAGGATGATTTGAAGAAGACCAAGCTAACTTACAGTGCTGCTGTCACTAAGCTCATTCTAAGGGTAAAGAAATTAGAGGCTCAAGTCAAGGCTGGGAAAGCAAGGAAAGGAGCTCGGGTTGTCCTTTCTGAAGATGATGAAGATGTTGAAGATGATTCTTCCAAACAAGGGAGGAAATTATCTGATGCAGAGGTTCAAGAGAAAGCAAGCAATGAAACTGAACCTATTATTCAAGAAGTAACTCCCACTAAAGTCATTCCAGATCAAGGAAGCAGTGAGAAAGGAAATTCTGAAGTTAGTACTGCTGGAGCAACAAAAGGTACTGCTAGTGAAGTTCCAGTGATTAGTACTGCTGAGGAAAATATTAGTACTGCTGGAAGAACTGTTACTTACAGAAGAAGGAGTGAAGAGGAAAGGACAAGAAAAGACAATGGAAAAGCAAAAATGATAGAGCCTGAGCCCAAGAAGAAGTATAAGAAAGAGATTGAACAAGAAAGATTAAGTTTTGCTGAAGCCATCAGACTGCAAGAACAAATGAATGAAGAACAAAGGGCACAGATTGCAAGGGATGAAGAAATTGCTAGACAGTAGGATGAAGAGGAAAGGCAAAGAGCTATGTCTGAAGCCAAGTCAACTAAGAAGATAGATTGGAATGATCCTTCAGTCATAGGCTATCATGCTCTAAAGATGAAACCAAAGACAGTTGCCCAAGCAAGGAGGAATATGGTTAAATACTTGAAGAATTAGGGAAACTACAAGATTAGTGACTTCAAAGGAATGTCTTATAATGGACATTAAGCCAATAATGAAATGGATTGGATTTTAACCAACATATTGAAGCCTATGAGCATGGAAATGAAAGATGATAGTTCTCCTGAAAAGATTGAAGAAGAAGATGTTGATACACAAAAGAAATGAAAGAAGTGTCTAAAGAATCTGGAGCAAAAAGAAAGAAATCTCTTCCAAGAAAAAGCACAAGAGGTACTATTAAGAGACAAAAGATAGAGGAAGAAACTGAGAAGGAAGATCTCAATGGATACTTAGACATAGTTCCAAGAGAAGAGTTTGCAGAAGATATTGAATCTCTATCTACAAAATATCCAATTGTGGATTGGAAGACTTGTGTTCTGATAGAAAATTTTATGTATTATCAAGTCTTCAGAGGAGATGGCAGTTCCAAGAACTTATATTTTGAGTGAGATGCTGAAGACTTGATAGACAAGATGTAAAAGAACTTATACAGGCTATCAAAGAAAGATTTAGTGCTTCAAGAACCAGAAGTGATATGATTTGATACATTGGGGAGAACTGCATACTTAATGAGCCTGATGAAGTAAGAGAATATGGAAGGAATCAGCATGAATATAATGATAATTAGGAGTTTTATATTGATTCTTTTGGTATTCATATTCTGCTGATGCAAAATGGGATTGCTATACATATGCTGACAGAGAAGAAATACCCTCTAAGTCAAGAGATGATATCAAAGATGTTGAAAAAGATATTGGAGGTTGATCATGAAAGTACACAAGCATATGAACTACTAAAGTTCATCAGATCACAAGTGCAGAAGTAGAAGAGTGTTGAAAGAATCATCATCAGAAATACAAAGAAGATTTAATCCAGAAGAAACTTGGGATATAAGATAAATCACAATTTTTAGGGGAGGAAAGATGGGAATAAATCTTCACAAGAGTTAATACTGCCAAGGTATAACTAACAGTACTAATGGAGTTAGTACTGCCAGTACAAACTTAGTACTGCCAAGTGTTAGTTAATACTGCTAGAAGAAAGATTAATACTGCTGATGGTCAAAGCTGCTGACTTGGAGATAAGGATGCATAGAGATAAATAAGGAATGTATATCTTTTATGTTTTAGGAAGATTTGTATTTGAATATAATTGTAACTGATCCTAAAAGTTCAGTAGTTATCTTGTAAAGGACTCCTTGTGGTGTATAAAAGGAGATCCTAGGTTAAGGTTTAAGATATGCTTATGCTTAAGAGATAGAGATACATCTTAGAGAAAGAACGTTGTAATAGCTTCAAGGTTTGTAACCCTAGTACTAATCAAGAGTACTCGTATTATCAATAATATTGAAGCAGTTTGTGGTTTTATTCATTGTTCTTTGTTTAAGTATTGTTCCATTGATAAATACCTCTAGAGTATCAAAGTGTAGATTCCGCATACACTTTGATATACAAACAAAGTCTCAACCTTTGTTATTTTGGATTCATTCAAGGTAACATACTCTTTACAAGGTAAAGAACCGATCAAGGCGTGGGATCAACAAGTGGTATCAGAGCCTGTGCTTTGAGAAACTTTGATCTAGAAGTAATGGAGTTGGAGAATTCTCAGAACAATGCTTTGGCTAAGCTTCCCATGTTCAAACTCGGGTAGTATAAGATGTGGGAGATCAGGATCAAACAGTATTTTCAGATCCAGGACTATGCTCTATGGGAGGTCATAGAGAATGGGAATTCATGGGTACCTATTCCTGTAACATCACCAGCAGAAACTGGTACATCAACAGGAATAAAGATGACTGTGCCTTCTACTTCTGAAGAAAAGACATGTAAAAAGAATGATGTAAAGGCAAGAAGTATACTGCTCATGGCACTGCCCAATGAACATCAACTTACCTTCGACCAGTATGTTGATGCTCAATCAACGTTTGCTGCAATCAAAGCTCGATTTGGAAAGAATGAAGTAACAAAGAAGACACAGAAGGCTCTATTGAAACAACAATATGAAAACTTTAGTGCTTCAAGCTCAGAATCACTTGATTCTATCTTTAACAGGCTTCAAAGGCTTGTTAGTAGATTGGCAATTCTGGGTGTGGTTACTCCTCCAGAAGATCTGAATGTAAAATTTTTAAGGAGCTTACCTTCTGAATGGGATACACATGTGGTAGTTTGGATGAACAAACATGATTTTGATACTATAAGTTTGGATGACTTGTACAACAATTTTAAAATTGTTGAACAAAAGGTTAAGAAATCTGCTGGTGCAAGCAATGATGATAAAAACTTGGCATTTGTAACAACTTCAGGTGCAAGCAGTACTAATAATGTTAATACTGTTAACCCAGAAGTTAGTACTGCTACCACAAAGGTAAATACTGCCAGTACTAAAATTAGTACTGTTAGCTTTTGTGATGCTATAGTTTATGCCTTTTTATCCACTTAACCAAAAGGGTCTCAACTAGTTCATGAAGACCTTGAGCAACTTCATGATGATGATTTGGAAGAAATGGATTTGAAGTGGAATATGGCACTACTAAGCATGAGGGCAAGAAAGTTCTATCAGAGAAATGGAAGGAAAATCATCATTGATGGAAGCAATACTGCTGGGTATGATAAATCAAAGGTAGAATGTTTCAACTGCCATAGAATGGGACATTTTTCTAGAGAATGCAGAGCACCTAGGAGTAAAGACAACAGAAATTGGAATTAGGGTAACTCATCAAAGGCAGTAAAGATTGAAGATGCTTCTGAGAAGGCAATGTGTGCTATAGATGGTGTTGGATTTGATTGGAGTGACATGGCAGAGGAAGAAATTCAGGCAAACATGGCTCTCATGGCATTTCTCAATTTCTTAGTGACAAAATGAAAAATCTTATCTAAGATAATTAAGCTCTAAAGAACATATGATTGAATTGCTTGTTAAATTAATGAACTGGTTTTTAAAGCAGCTACATACAAAAGAGTTAGCAACTTTAAGAAGAAACAAATTATTAAATAAGAGAACATGAAAGTTTCTTTTTTCTGAGGAGAATTGCTCTACTTAAAAGAAGTGTAGGTCATAAAGAAATCGGATGGGATTACTTAGGATGAATTTGAAAAAGTTAACAAGATAAAGGAGTGATTTGAGTTTAATATTGCAAAGTTTGAAAAATCAGCAAAAGACTTAGAACACTGTTAGCAAGTCAGAAACCTGACAAGAGCAAAAAGGGGTTGGTTATAATTTGTGTCCCCTTCACCCATCCATTGATCTCTTAATAGACCAACACCTTTTAGATATTATCTTAATTCATCTTTAAGAATTCAACGAACCTGAGGTAAATGAGTATGGTCCCTAGGAATCGTAGTTTAAAGCTACAATTTGGTTGTGATAAAGAGTCATATAATTCCTAAGGATAATACTGATGACTTCCGTTGGAACAACATCAAGTAACTGACACAGAAACTACTCTGTTTAGGTCATCACTTAAGGTTGACAAAGATTGGAAGGAAAAAATTTTCTGTCCTGCTAATCATATTAGGGAAGTAGAACCTAAGAAAGTCAGAGAGAATAATGATTCTCCAATTATTAAAGATTGGGTGTCAGATGATGAGGATGATGATGAGCCTAACCCTAAAGTTGAAAAGAAAACTGTTATACCTACTGCTACTAAGATAGAGTTTGTTAAACCTGAAACACCAGTTAAAAGGTGTAGTACTTCATATATCATAACACGGAGTCGATTCTTGGACTTAGCTAGTTTCTAGAGAGAGAAACACATGAGAGAGATTTTCTAGTGAGAGAAAATGTGTTTTATAAGAAAAGAATAAATGACTAGCTTTGCCTGCTTCCAAGTTGTAATAGGCTTATTATATGTTCATACAATATACCGGGTATTAGTACCCAGCTTAATACCAAAAATCATACTATTAACTATTAAACTACGAGCTATAATAAACAGTAAAATACATAGGGTGACCAATTTTTTTTCTAATATCTAACAATCTCCCCCTAAGGAAGGTCACCCCTGAAAATACGAAACTTAATCACTTCAGTATTTAGCTCGTAGACATTTAATATCTTTTACATTTAGGATAGTGATCTTTTGATTTATCTTAGACTTTTCTTTGACTGTGATCTTGAGCTTTCTTGAGATCATCACCCAAACATAATCTTACATCATCTTGTAATGGATCGCCATCTCGTGCACTTGTGAAGAAATACATGATATCAGAGTTTGCGGAAGCTTTGACACCTTTATGAGGTCTTTCATAACTTCATAACAAGTCTGAGCATTTGGTTATTCACTTGATATCTGAGGTGCTGGGAATTTCCATATTCATCTCCATCTTTAAGATATCCTGTAATGAAACAGTTAGCAATAAAGAGAAAATTGATTTGAAAAGTCAGTCTAAGTGTTTCTTATGAAAATATTTTCAGTCTAAGTGTTTCTTATGAAAGAATTTTGTAACACTTCGAGAGTTTTGATTGTTTGTCAAATGATCAATAACCGTCAATTCTTATACTGGAACAAGATTGATTCACACAGAATCGCACCATCGTTTCTTTCCAGTTGTCACAAGATTGATTCTTATAGAATCGCACAAGTCACCTACCTAGAGCTTGTTTGATGTTGGCTCTAGCAGGATTTCCATCTTCATTGTGAAAAACCATCGTTTCACTCGGATGTTCTGGCAATATCACAAGGATAATGCGTAGGACTCTTAGGATAGACTTGTTTCCACAGTGTGTGAAAGACAAGAGAATTGGATATGTGTCCTAACGAGATTAATTGACGATCTCTTGGCTCTAGACTCAATAGTGCGTTTTGGTTTTAGTAATCGGAGGCTGGAGCAGACTGCCACCTGTTCAATATCAACTAACTCGGAGTGAGAAAGTCAATAGATAACGTGTTTAGTCTCCGTGAGAAATGAAACAGAAATCTTTTGAAAGATTCTGAGTGGCTAGGGAGGGTTGTGCATTGCATCACTGGGTCCATGATGTCGATCTTCAATGTCAGCAATCATCTTAGTGATTCTGGCAGCATATGAATTGACCCGGTTTCTGCCTAAGTGAATGGAGGGCTTCTTTCTTTACACCCTTTATCTTTACAATTCTTTTTAATTCTTCAACCCCTTCAGTGCTTACCGAGACTTCATGACTAGAACCTTGTTGGGTTTATTCCAGTACTAGCTCCATCTCAGTCGGCACTTTTCCCTTATTCTCACTTTTACTCCTTTTCCATGTCATACCTAAGGACTTCTACACTAACTAGTGGATTGTCCCTGGGTAGATCCCTCCGGTTATGGCTGGATCATTGGGAATAGTACCTAACCATACCAACCTTATAACTCCAATTAAGTAAAATGCATGGTCGGTCTTTTGGTACAGTTCTCCTTTCCATAAAACCAATTGAAAATTCAATTAAGGTACTTGCGATATAAATATCAAAGCGTTTAGTACCTCGATTGTTTTTGACATTTTTCAGAAACGCTCCCCCTCAAAATGTGCTTCGGTATTCGAAATTGTTTAGCACGTTTGGGCGGAGTATATGAGTCCTCATAATCACTGTTCTTTATTATACACATATTTTAATCACATTTTCTCCCCTTATCAAAAATTTTAAACCCTTTGACATTTTGGATATCAATTGATTTAAATATGTTATAAAATTTGGGAGAAAAGTGTGTCCTTAACTCACAAGTCATGTATGAAACATATAACTGCTCCCCCTCAATCGTTGAGGGATATCAATTACTCCTACACTTAATCATCAAGAGATTAACTAGCTACTAATGTACAAGGTGTATTATTCACAATAAGAGATAAGATTGACCTTTTGATTGTAATGACGATGTCGTCACGTTGTTCTGTTGATCAGCCTGTAGTCAATATCTCTTATTCTTCCTCCAACAAAGCTTTCTAGACTTCGATAGATCCTTCTGATCTGTAGTCTTTTCTCGATTGCTGTGATGAAGTCTTTGCTTCTTCTCTTGTCATCCTCTGACCACTTCCTAGTCTCCATGCCCTTATTGTACTCGAACAGATGAAAGTCTTTAACCATTTGGTCCAGCTTTTCCATGACTCTTGTCAACGTCCCATCACTAAACTTGTGAAGCTCATTCAGCCTCATCAGCTTTCTTTGATCATTTCTGTCTTTGTAGACAACTGCTCTTGGCTTAGGGACGATCGTATAGTCTTCTTTGAAGTAATAGTCGGCTGCATCCCAATTAGGACGTTCAAGGTTGATCTTTGTTTGATAACTTTCAATCCCGAGCTGTAAGTCTCCCACACGATTCTGATCACAAGGTTTTTATCCATATGTTGACTGCTGTTCTGTGTGAAGACTAGTCTTGTCTGTCTTGGGCAGATGGTTGAGCTTTTCTTGAATATTGAGTAGGAACAGATCTTCAAAATCATTTGGATGAAGATTTTTGAAATCCTTTTCTGAGATCTTGTACTCTTGGTAATCAGCACGTCGTAGAATTATCTCTCTTAGGTAGTTGTATCCGTATTTTTCGAATACCTTGACACTGATCACACTGAGAATTCGCATCTGCGATCTGACTGCTTCACGATCAGAGGACTCACTGTGTTTGTTGATATAGAATTCCTTCCTCCTAAACCACCAGTGAGTGATGCCATAGACCGCACTGATGTCATATTCGCGTTCACTCTCAACCCACAACGATGGAACTAATTCTTCAAGGCCAAAGTCTAGGTAACGAGCGGCTTTGAGCTTGGATATGGATAAGGCAATTTTTCGCTCTTTGTCACCTGTCAGCAGATAATCCAGATCCTTATTGAAGAAGAATTGTGGTTGAATAGTTACCTGACCTGGTGGTCCTCCTAAGGGCAGTGGTTCATTTATATTTTGTGGAATTTGATGACCCTCAGGATTACTCAAGTCAACCTTATTTGTCAGCAGCTTATGGCATTCATCCATCTGATATTGAAGAAAGACGTTGTTCTTATGAAAGGCTTTAACAAGGTTGAATGCTGGACCTTCTAAATCAGCTTTGCAGAGCTTCTTCTTTCCTGTTCGTCTGCAGAACCATTTGATGAATGACCCAATATCATACGTCTTCCTTTGAAGCTTGTTTTCCTCAGGAACTTTATACGTTGTGGCGTATGCATTTGCCCAGTTATGTTCTGGTTCCGGGAAATCATTCGGGGGAATGGTCCATTCTGGTTCAGGTGTAGCAGGTCTCTCGCTTTCTGGAATCGGCTTAAACCACGTAGTGGTCGACACCTTGGGAATGTGAGCGTTGTCAGTGTCCTCCATATCTGAGACATTCCCTTCATCCTGCATTGAAATGTCATCTGAAGATTGTTCAGAATGTTCTGATTCGGGATCAGATCTGTGCATCGAAGAGTCAACACCAGCCTCTCTTGTGTCAGTGATCTGCCATCCAGTTGAGGTGAGAGCTGGATGTTGTTTGGAAGCAGATGCCTCCGACTCCCTTGGTTTCTTTGAACTTTGGTCATCATCTTTCGGAGGAGGTTTAGCTGACCCAGAAGCGGCAGAATCAGATCTCCTTCTCTTTGTTGACCTACCCTGGTTTGATCCAGCTGAAGGGCCTTCATCATCATCATCGTCTTCATCATCATCACTATCATGCTTTCTCTTGTGGTCTTTAACCTTGTCTGCAACTTCCTTATCCATGGCATCTTCATCTATTATCAAAGCTTCCATAAGAGCATGGTATAGATGGTAGTTGGCAGTATTTCTGTTTGCAGACTTGATCTTATTCATGGGAATTATAATTTGAGTTGATTATGACAAAACATGTTAAAGATGGAGGACCTACAAGACAAAATATCAAAAGATTAAAAGATGGAAGATTTTGAAGATAAAGATCCACATTAATGCTGATTGAAGATTAGTCAAATAGTATTTAATGTTGATTATAGTTTTCCTCTCTTATTTGTTTTTAATTCTTGTCTTGGAAACAACTTAACCCTCTAGTTTTAAAGAGGGGTAGGGTCTAGTATTGGGTCCATATCCATAGAGACTGCTCATTGAGAGTCTTGGAGCTTAGAAAGCGTGTTTAGTAGTTAGCTAGTTAGTTTCTTTATCATGTTTGAATAAAGAAAACCTTATTAGTAATGTTGATTGTGTTCTTATTTTATATTCCGATGTGCTTAACCAATCAATGTTATTCATACCCTAGTTGAGTCCAGATTCCTGGATCTAACAATTGGTATCAGAGCCTCGTGGCTCTTGATCTAGGGTCGATAAGGTTTTCGTGTAAATTATTTTTCTGTCTTTATTAATAAAAAGGCGTATTTAATTTTAGGGTTTTTATGCAAACCCTAATTCTTCTATAGCAACAGTCGTGGGTTGAAGAGCAAGCTGGTTTCATTATGTTCTCGCTGATTGTTGGTCTCGGTTTCTGCTGGTCGCTATAAGTTTCTACTGGTCGCTTAATAGGTTCCTCCTGGTGCTTATACGGTTCCTACAGGTTTAGCGACAGTTCTGTGACAGCCTTTTTGGTCACTGTTGGCAGAAAGTGACAGCTTTTTGGGACAGATTGGTTGGTCACTAAATGTGTAGACTGTTTGTTCGGATTGCCTTGTCCGATATTGTTTGTTCTTGCTGCTAGTGTTGTCCGATTTCTCTTGTTTGTGCTGCTAGTGTTGATCGATATCGGACAACACATATTATAGGTCCATAGACGCCCTTGGATCTTGGACGATGTGATGCTTATGGCTTGGTTACTTTTTATTGATTTGGTTTGGTGTTCACAAGTCGTTTAGTACACAACATAATAATGCCGTGTTTTGGTCCGGGACCACACCCATTGTTATATTTCGACCGGCTATGGAGAGTTTTGATCTGGGATCAGCGATGAACCTTAGCTGAGGTACAAATTTTCGTTTGTATCTGGTAATAATTACCCGCTGTTTTTTACACCGTATTATTATTGTCACTGATTTGATCTGAGATGGATCAATGGTTTGGCGGTTATGGTGAGGTAGGTCAGGGGGGGGGGGACCACAGTGTTCCATAACTGAAGTGTAATAAAAACATTTCTTGTTGCACTAAATCAGCTAGGGGATATTGTGCAGACGTTGATGCATAAGCTTTTTAATCGATTATGTAACAAGTTCACTTTTTGTTGACGATGCAAACAAAGGGATGAGGTAGTCGCCGGCTGAGGCAACAGTTACATGAGAGAGGAGGATGTTATTGCACTTGGATGTTTCATTGATACCTACTATTTCAAGCCAATTAAAGTCCGAGATTCAAGAGATGGTTAGTATACTTTTAAGGGGAAGCTTATTGTTCATATACTTTCCATCTACATGCATCATTGTTTAATTACCATCTACATGCACTCCTATTTGATTATGACAAAAAGGGGAAGAGTGCATGAATTTAAGGGAAGTTGTTCATCTGTATTAGCTTCAGGGGAAGCTTGTGCTTATTGTTTTTGTCATTAATCAACTAGGGGAAGATTGTTGGGAATTATAATTTGAGTTGATTATGACAAAACATGTTAAAGATGGAGGACCTACAAGACAAAATATCAAAAGATTAAAAGATGGAAGATTTTGAAGATAAAGATCCACATTAATGCTGATTGAAGATTAGTCAAATAGTATTTAATGTTGATTTATAGTTTCCTTATCTTTATTTGTTTTTATCTTGTTTGTTACACTCCCTCTAGTATATAAACGAGGGGTAGGCGTTCTAGTAATGGGCAATCCATATATAGCAGACTTCTCCAAATGCAGAGGTCTAGGACGTTAGAAAAGGTTTTTGTAGTTAGCTAGTTAGTTTCTTTATCATGTTTGAATAAAGAAAACCTTATTAGTAATGTTGATTGTGTTCTTATTTTATATTCCGATGTGCTTAACCAATCAATGTTATTCATACCCTAGTTGAGTCCAGATTCCTGGATCTAACACTTTAGATCAAATTCTTCAAGATCAACTTTATCAGTTGACCTGATGGAGTAAGTTGAATCTTGTTTCTCCTCACCTTGTTCCTTTTTGGCTCTGATAATTCTTTCGAATCATTTCAGATCTCTTGAATTCTTGACAGGACTCGGGCCAGACAAAGGTATTTCTCGATTTAAATCTGGCAATGTGTCGTTCAAGAAAACCATAGGATGGAGCATCATCAAGTTTTGTTCCTAGATAATTATCAACAGCCGTAGGAACTTGGGATCTAATTGAAGCCAAAACATTAGCAGAGTGATCAGTCTTCTTCACTTCAGATATCTCTTGTTCCAATCTTGCCACTCTTAGCTGAAGGGCGATGAATGGAGTGATTTCAGGGAGAGATGTGGTGATTGTTGTAGCTTCCGTGTTGATTGGTGGAGGAGTGACCAGTAATGACGGCTTTGAAGATGAGACATCTATGAAGGGAGCAATCACTGGAGGAGTTGACGTTACTGTCTGATGACTAGGATCAGGTATGGTGGAATCAGACTCCTCTCTAACTTTAGATTTCTCCTGATCATCTTCGGTTGGTTTGTCATAAAAGTAATGATCCCCAAAGTTAAAAGGTCATCGAGATTTCTCATAGAAGGAACATAGAACCAGAATGCTTTCAGGTTTTGATCATCGATGCCGCGTACGTCTGTTATGAGCTTCAGTTTTCATAAACCTTTGGGTAGGCTTGGCGAGGAATTCATCATCCATGTGCTCAGGGTTTGGTCCAGCAAGAGACACATGTATTTTCAGAGTCTGATCCAGTCTGGTCTTCTTTCATGGGCCTCAGGGTCTGGGTCCAGCCAAAGCCTCATGCGCCCTTTACATGGTCTGATACAAGAACGCCTACCCTCTGAAGAATGGTAGAAGAGTCTACTTTACCTGATCTTTGTCATCTTTAGGTAGCAGCGGTTTCTGTATCCGCTTTCTGTTTCGTTCTGAATCCGTCGAGGATGAAGATTCATGGTTCCACCTTCTCCTGATGTGTCATCATCGGGTTGAGAAAGGGGTTAGTGTGTCGATCCGGAGGGGGGAATGTTTGATCACGCCTAACAAGATAAACTGATCAGTAGTTCTTTTCTTCTTTGACAGATGATCAGGGAATAGCTACTTGTTCTTCAGATGCAACGGGCCTTTTCCCTTGCTATAACTTTCATGCAGTTTGGAAGTTGTTTCTGATACTGGGTCCCTGATCGTTACTCCTCCTACAGGTGCCCGACCTTGTGGCAGAAAGGCTGGATCCAAGCTAAGCTTTAATAGAGCTGTTCTAAGTCTGGCAGTCATCACCTTCTCCTTCTCTTGATCTTGAAGTGCCTTCCAAACTCATCTTCTTAGCCCGTTGATACTAGGATCATTACTATTCATGAGGAATAGAATCTTGGTTGAGCTTCCCATCTTCGTCAAACAATTGGAAAGAGGGTTTTCCTTTTCTAACTTTCTGTGGAAGCTTACGCTTGGAAGGTTTCTTTGTCGGAGGAGGAGCTGGCTTGGATTGTTTGACTGGTGTGGTGGTTGTGGGCTTTTTGGGTGTAGCACGCTTTGTTGCAGATTGCACGCTTGCACTTTCTTAGGGGGTTTTCTTTGTATTTCAGCACCATTTTGTTGGGAAATAACAAGGCAAAAACAGGGTCAAGTATGCCTAAATGAAAGATCAAAGTACTGCTAAATGAAAGATCAAAGTACTGCTAAATAGAAAGTCAAAGTACTGCAGTCAAAAGATCGAAGTATGCCGTGGATCTAGGAACTTATAAAGTTTAAAAGTTGTTTTAGCATTTATCTTGTAACGTTATTAGTGATAATATGATTAGGTTTATGATATACAAGGACTGTACATCTACTAGAGGTTATCCTTATGTTTATAAAAGGATCTCTAGGAAGATATTAGAATATAGAAAAAACATAGAAAAACACGAGTTAAGAATTATTAGTATTGTATTAGGGATCTGCAAGTTAGGCAGATTCAAAAGGTTTATAAAAGAAATCGTTTGAGAAACTATTGTGTGTTCTTCTTAAGTACTGCCAACTAGATTCCGCATAGTTGACAGTATATCAGTGTCTCATTAAGGAATATCGATCCTACAAGTGGTATCGAGTCTTGGAAGAGACTCTGATCTAGAAGAAACTTTTATTCAATCGAACATCTTTCTAAAACTCTAAAAGATGTCTGAAACAGAACCTAGCCCCTCCCACCTCGTCGTTATGCACTCAGAATCCCTATAATCAAGAAAGGTGTATATGGACCTATGGTCCATGGAAGATGCGAACAGTACATGCTATCACTGATCACATACTTTGGGACATAATACCAATGGACAACCAATAACACAACTGATACTGCTTCTCCCTCAGTGTATGCTCCAAAAACTTCACTTGCTGCAACGCAGGAAGAAACAATTGAGAACAGCCCTTAATATACTGCTTTCTGCATACCTGATAGACATTTCTCCTGTTATCATGATGAAGTAGTATGCAAGAGATTCTCTAAGGAAAGCCATTTAAAAGCAAGATATGGAGGGAAACGAAGCTCAAAGAGATGCAAAAGAATCTGTTGAAACAACATTTGAGAAATTTACTATTGGAATCTAGGAAGAATCGATTCGGATACGAAAGTTTTCAGCATATTCCTTAGCTGCTTGAATTACATGATGTACAGTGTCCATTGAAGATGCAAACTTGAAGTTTCTAAGAAGCCTCCCCTCTGTGATGGCATGTGTGGCTAATGATTCGGGGACAACTGGATTCGGTTGAGGTTAGACTTTGATGATCTCTACAACAACTTAAAGGTGTATGAGCATGAATTGAAGGGTGTCTCAAATTCAAACTCTCAAAACATTGCTTTCCTGTCCACAGAAGTCAAGGGCAGTACTTTGAAACAAAGTACTGCTGAACCAACAAAAGGATATACACAAGCTGCCTCAAGCAGGTTCCCACTTTGCTCCTAATCTATGTCTTCTCACTCAGATGAAATCTATGTTCCTTCATTTCTCAACAAGATCCATGCCTACAACTCTTGATGATGAAGACTTGTGCAAATTGATGTCAGATGTTTTGGAAGAAATTGACATTAGGTGGCAGGTGCTATGATAACTGCAGGAAAAGGAAGTTTATGAGGAAGACAGGAAGACCTATTGATCTCAAGCCAAAGAATGGGATCACTTTTGACAAATCAAAAATTGAATGTTTTAATTGTCAAAAGTTGGGTCATTTTGCTAGAGAGTGTCGGTTTGCTAAGTATCAAGAAAACAGAGCAAATGGTCGTCAGGAAAAGAAGTGTGGCTATTGATGATTTCCAAATCAAAAGCTTGGTGGCAACGACAAACAAGAAGATATGATTGGACCAATGAATTTGATGCTGAACAGTGACCATAAGCTATGGTGCATTGACTGGAGTTGAACAAGATGATTGGACGCTTGGAGTTTGTGCAGAACATGTGCAGTTTTGGACAAGATGGACTTGGTGATTTTGATGGAGCAACAAAGTGATGATGCACCTGTATCTCTAGTTTAAAAAAAAGGGCTCAAAACTCAGGGTACCTTACTGTTCCAAAATGTAGTAAATCTTATAAAATGTTGCTTGAAAGTTATCAAACTGAAAGAGATAATTTTTCAAAGAGCTAGGATGAAATTCTAGGATATCAATGAGAATTAGAGAATTAGAGGTCTGCTTATAAACACATGAAAAGAATGAATATGCATGGGGTGATACGTATGAAACCAAATGGATTATGACTTAAGATATGAGATTTGAAACTAGAAGAAAACACAAAAGGAATTAGATCAAGCTTACAAAGGAAAGAGGATTTTCAAAAGTAAAAACTTGAGGAAATGTAAAATGCTTCAGTACTTCAAAATGAAGTCTAAACAAACAAAGTATGTGTGCTAAGTCTGTATAGGATATGTGATTGAGTTAGTAATAGTATGGAAAGTTGAGCATTTCATCAGGGGATGAAACATTGACTGATTCTACATATGAAAACGTCAAAAGAGAAAAGGCCACCAAGCAGTACCTCACCTACAGTCAATTATTCCACCTTCGGGCAAAATGTCTCCTTTTACAGGGATAGATGAACTAGGCCATTAGGAATGAAGGTTGTTAATCAAGATGGAAAACAAAACACTAGTCAATCAGCAATTGATAGAAATAAAGTCATAATTCGAGATTGGTTGAATAGTGATGATGAAGAGACTGATGTTTCAGAAAGTCAAAAGAAAACTGTTTATAACACGAGAAAAGTGAAGAATCTTTTGGAAAACAGGTCACCAACAGTCAAAAACAGTTGTTGGACAAGAATCTAGGACAAATGGGGACTTGGGAACAAAGGGGTAATTATGTTTTGTATGTTCAGTCTAATCATCTTATACGGACTGCAATCTACATGAAAGAACCCTTCCAACACACCAAACTACTTAAATCTAAGGGAAACACAGGTGTTCACGGGAAACCACAGACGTTTGGAACAAACATCCAAAGAAGTGAACCATTAGTAATTTCGCAAGAAACTCTAGGAACCTCAACAAAAGGAGATCCTTTATTCCATCAGGCAGTACTTACAAGGGAGGGGTTGATAAGTACTGCTAGACCAAAAGTGGCCAAAACGTACCTTGAAAGTACTGCCCAATGTGACTTATCAAGGTACTGCTAGAATCTAGAGTACCACAGGCAGTACTTTCACCGAAGTACTGATGGTAAGTTACTTATCCCAAGGATGGATAGTAGACAGACCTAGATCTCAACGTTAGATCCACCATCCATTGAGGTCTTCTACACGAAGGACTCCTCATAGACCACAACGGACCAAGAAAATTGTTAAATCGATTGGGTAAAAGAAAGGAAGTACTGTGGATTCCCCAGCAGTACATTCACAAACTGTCAAAAGAGTGCAAATGATAAGTTCCAAAAACACACATGGAGACCAAAAAGGGAAATATCTAGCATTTCAGTAATAGGCGGTAATGGATCTTACACACTCATGCCAATTTGAGTATGTACTTCCATTAGGGGTATCCACGTCAGTTATGACTTGGGTCCCTAAAGAGATCTAAAGCTTTGAAATTGTTGAACAGGGCAATCCAGAAGCGGATCTCAAGGGCCTATCGCTATCATTGACAGTGGGATGCTTGGAAGTATGACAGGCGACAAGGATAAGTTGTCTGAATTTAAAGAGTTCAAAGGTGTTTATGTGGCTTTGGGGAAACGACTCCTAAAGGTGGAAGAATCCTCAGGAAAAGGAACCATTAAGACATAGGCTTAGACTTGAGATGAAAGTTAGCTATTTGGAAGGTAAGTTTAATCTTTTATCTGTTTCTCAAATCTGTGATAAGAAGCACAATGTTCTATTCACAGATAAAGAATGTCTTATCCTTTCTCCACAGTTCAAGTTTGTTGATGAAGATCTGGTAATTCTTAGAGCTCCTAGAAAGAATGATGTCTACAGCCTGGATCTAAAGAACATTATTCCTTCTGGTGGAATCACTTGTTTGGTTGCAAAGGCAACAGAGGATGAAGCTGTCCTATGGCACAGAAGACTGGGGCATGTCAACTTCAAAAATATCAACAAGTTGGTTAAAGGCAATCTGGTTAGGGGTTTACCTTCAAAGACATTCAAGCTTGATCACTCTTGTGTGGTGTAGAAAGGGTAACCGCACAGGGCATCTTGCAAGACGATTGAGGAAAGAATGTCAGAGAACCTCTTGACTTGCTACATTGGATTTGTTTGGCCGGTTTCAGTGGCGAGTGTAACTAGGAGAAAATACTGCTTGGTGGTCACTGATGATTGCGCAAATTCCAGTTGGGTGTTTTTCTTGGTACAGGATGAAACATATTGATAAGCTTCATTGATTTGATTTGTGGGTTTGGAAAATAGGCTAAGCCCTTAAGTTGAAGGACAATCAGGTGTGATCATGGAACAGAGTTCAAGATCAACTTATGGAATTGAGTTTTGTGCCAGAAAGGAATCAAGAGAGAATATAGCATTGCAGGACTCACAGCAAATGGTGTGCCAGAAAGAAAGAATAGGACTCTCATTGAAGCTGCTAGGAACTTGTTACAGACTCTCTTTTACCTATTCAATTTAGGCAGAAGCAGTCAATACTGCTTGATATGTGCTTAATAGGTGTTGGTGACTAACCTCAAAATGACGACTCCCTATGAAATTTTGATGGGAAGGATCTCCCAACATCAGTTTATAGCCTTTTGGATGTCCTCTGACATACTTAATACATTAGATTCATTTGGTTAGTTTGATGGCAAGTCAGAAGAAAGGATATCTGTTGGATACTCTAACTAACAGCAAAGGGTTTAGAGTCTATAACGGGTGACAAGAAACGGTTCAAGATTGTTTCATGTAAACTTTCTTGAGGAATCAGGAGAATCAAATGGGAAAAGGGGGGGGGGGGGTCCTATTTGGATGTTTGATCTTGGGACCTTCTAAACTCCATCCATGATATTACTATTCCTGTAAAGAAAGTAAAACTATTGTGATTCCAAAAAGAACAAGGAATATCTTGTGATGATATTGTAAGATATGGATGACAGCATTCATTGTTTCCATACCACTCAGTCATATGCCTCATGGAAAGTACTGCTGCAAAAGAAGTTAAAATTGTTCTTTCTCTGATGATCAACAGCTTTACATGATGAGTTGTAAGTTGACTGCCATCAAGATCTCTTGCCAAAGCTCATAATGATGATCAACGGATTGCTTTTTGAAGAGGGAAAAGAGAAGAATATCTATTGCAAAGGGAAAAGAACATGTTGACAGTACTTTCACTCTAAGTACTGCTAATACACCTCCTCAAAGTACTGGTAATACACCTACAGATTCTGATGATGATACTCCAACAGATGGTGTGTTCTCTACAAACTCTTTTGATGCTGAGGAAGGCGGAGTAGCTGACTACAACAACTTGGATTCTACCATTGATGTTTCCCTCTCCTCCCCACTTAGAATTCATAAGATTCATCCTCAAAGTCAAATTATTGGCAAAAAGTACTTGCTGGGTTCAAACAGCGAAGAAGCTTCAAGACAGTACTTCAATCAACATCAAGCATGCTGTCTTTCATATATTCCAGCAAAATAGAAACTACGCCACAAAGATCAGCAAACATGCTTGTTTGTTGTTTCTTATTCAAGAGAAACCCAAGAACGTCTCTCATGCCTTAGCAGATGAAAGTTGGGTTGAAGCGATGCAAGAATAACTGCTTCAATTCAAGCTCAAGAGGTATGGGTGTTTTGTGGACCCTACCAGAAGGCAAAAGGGTGATTGGAACTAAATGGGTTTTTAGAAACAAGAGAGATGAACGGGGTACTATTATCAAGAACAAAGCACGCCTAGTTGCACAAGGGTACCGACAAGAAGAAGGTGTGGATTATGATGAAGTGTTCGCACCAGTGGCCAGAATTGAAGCAATAAGACTCTTTTTGGCATTTGCATCTTTCATGGGCTTTACTGTCTATCAGATGGATGTCAAAAGTGCATTCTTATATGGCAACATCACAGAAGAAGTGTATGTCAAACAGCCTCCAGGTTTTGAAGATCCTGCTCATCCAAACAAGGTCTACAGAGTTGTCAAGGCGCTTTATGGCCTGCATCAAGCCCCAGAGATGGTTGAAAGACTTTCCACTTTTCTTTTGAAGCAAGGATATAGGAGAGGGGTATTGGATATAAAACTCTGTTTATTAAGAAGGATAGAAGAGATATCATGTTGGTACAGGTATATGTTGATGATATCATCTTTGGATCTACCAAGTCTTCTATGGTGAAGGATTTTGAAGATCTTATGCAAAAGGAATTCAAGATGAGTTCCATGGGTGAACTCACTTTCTTTTTAGGGCTTCAAGTCAAGCAATCCAATGGTGGTATTTTTCTAAGTCAAGACAAATATGTGAAAGATATTCTCAACAAGTTTGACTTCAGAACCATTAAGCCAGCATCCACCCCCATTGAAGCTCATAAATCTCTAGGAAAAGATGAAGAAGGTGAGGATGTTGATGTCATTTATAGGTCTCTGAGTGGGTTGGGGGTCTCATGTACTTAACTGCTTCAAGACCAGACATAATGTTTGCTGTTTGTCTGTGTGCAAGATTTCAAGTCACTCCAAAGGTTTCTCATCTACATGCTGTCAAAAGGATCTTTAGGTATCTCAAACATCAACCTAATTTGGGTTTATGGTATCCTAAAGACTCTCCTTTTCATTTGGAAGCTTTTTCGGATAGTGACCTATGCTGGGGACAACCATGCCAGAAGATCAACTTTCAGGAGGATTGGCAATTATCTTGGAGAAGACTAGTTTCTTGGCAATGCAAGAAACAAACAATTGTGGCTATTCTCCTCAACAGGACGCAAATAATGTAGCAGCTGAAGTTGTTGTGCTCAGTTCTTTGGAATGCAAAATCAACAACTACTTGATTGTGGATTTTATACTTCATGCACACTGATCCATATGGACCAATGAGGAGCACCATTTGCATTGTGAAAAAAAAAAAAAAATCCTGTTTTTCACTCAAAGACAAGCAAATATTCCGATTACATCACTTCATTCGAGATTGTTATGAGCAAAGGCTCATTAATGTGGTCAAAGTTCATACTGATGACAATGTAGCAGATTTACTCACCAAAGGCTTTGACTTGGCAAGATTTAACTTCTTGGTGGTAACAATTGGGATGATGAACCACATAGCTTATTTTTGAGGGGAGGATCAATTTAAAGTATGGTGATCAAGTAATGTACTGTTTTCGGTTAGATTGGATTTTGAAGCACTCTCGCTATTTTTGAGGGAGGTATGAATGATTTTTCAGGAAGTTTGATGATTTGAAGAGATAGTTTGCAAAAATTGAAACGGGTGTCGTTGCCACATATTTGAGTTGGACCTCTTTTTGTGTTGAAAGTACTGCTAATCAATCAAAGTACGGCTTGCCTTAGAAGTACTGCTTAGAAAACAAGGAGTACTGTTTAACGTCGGTCAACGGTCAAACGTACATTTTTGCGCTAAAAACCGTATCTACAACGGTAATTCTTAGTTTAGCCGTCGCAACCTATAAATACTCAACTGAATTGCATTTTTCTCTCACTTTACTTTATTTCATTCATTAAATTCTTTAATTTCCCAACCTCCGACGCACATCAATTCTTTTTAAATGGCAAAACATTCGCTAATGTAAACAAGAACCATGATTGCGTGTGTGGAAAAACAAAAAAGGAAAAATGCTCAGAATGCTGATTTTTATCATATCTTTCGACTTTCTCACGGGCTGCTCATTAATTATTCTTTGTTGTCGATCGATCTCTCGGTCCTTGGCTTCAACAATTTTGGGCTACCGCTTCTCTACCAAGTGATCAAATGATGTACCTCACATTCGCGCCAAGGTAAGCTGGCAAAAGGATTTTGATGTCTGAAGAAAACCATTCGAGCTGGACCTACTCCTTTGGTGCTGAAAAATGGAGTTGATAGCTTTCCTAGCAAGTTATTTGGGACACGCTCAGAGATCTCGGCTACGAGGGTAATAGCACAACTCACTTTCTCTAAACCGCTATTTAGCCCACAGTGGAAAGTTACTTGGTCATGTATTACTTCACTGCTTAGTCCTAAGAGGCACTTCATGGGTACAATTGAGACAAACATTGCCTCTGGATTGTAGAGGTCTAGCCCCACAAACCAAAAGTTTTAATTTCTCTTCTGGATGATTCTAACTGGGATGTAGGACATATTTTAAATGGTACACCTTTTCTTATGTTAATCTCCTAGGTTCGTTCAATGTTTTTGAACAAGCGTTAGAGGGGTAGACAGACCTCAGGACTTTATACCAACGTTTCATCCCTTCCAAAGTGTTTACATTCATGAGGGAAGGCATTAGTACTAGTTCTCCTGTAGGATTACACCTTGACACCATTCTATGTTAGAAGTAGTCTCAGCATTGGCAGCAGAGGAAGAACAGAGTACTAGTCCTCCCTCTAGGGCTGCAAGTTATGCAAGGGATGCTCAAGGCACTCCAACTCAAAGTGCTGCTCATTCTCAAAGTGCTGCTCATTCTCAAAGTGCTGCTCACTCTCAAAGGACTGCTGACACACAAAGGACTGCTGACTTCCAAGGTACGGCTGCACCTCATGATGCTGTTTCTCTTCCTAAACTTCCCAAAGGATTTTACTCCCAAGATGGCGTCTCAGGACTTCTGGGATGAGATGAAGGAGACTTTTAGATATATATGCTTTGACACAGGGAAGTTAGGAGACTCAGAAGCAAACTCTTTCTCAAGCTAAACCAAATACTCATAGCTCAAAGCCAATGTACTCAAGAATTGTCCAAATTCGTCCAGCCAGAGGTCAAAACCATCATGCTTTTGGGTAGAGAATCAAAACCCTTAAAGAAGCAAAAAAAAGAGACGAAGAAAGAAGGAATAAGAAGAAAGTGTTTCAGTCAAATTGGGAGGAATAAGGATGAAAAGGAACTTTTTGAAGAGCACAATGATCAAGAAGAAGATACAACAATCATTTCTTTGATGATACTGTGATCAAGATGCTGCTGTTATCCGATTGGAAGGAAAAAGTGATGGGACTGAAGAAGTTAATATTGAGGAGAAGAAGGCTTTTAATGTAAAGTGTCGGAGAAACAGAAGAATTGGATTTGGGACAACTCAAAGTATGCTAGACAAGGTACTATTACTCCAAGGACCCTAACTTTGAAGATGAAGCAGGTCTTCAAGACCACTCCGTCCAATTCAATTATGGACTTGAAGAACAAACATAATGCTGTGAAGTTCTTGTTGCTTCTTAGACCAAGAGGTTTGCGCATTCCTGGTCCCATACAATTCAACCTCACAGCCAACTCAAGGTACTGATTCCTCAATGTACTGAACCCTAAGATAAAGGTACAGGGATATGGTTAGAAGAACCTAAAAAGAAGAAAATGACTCTTCAACAAATCAGAGCCTTGGAAACGACAAATGATGAGGAGGTTGCTAGAAAAATTCAAGCTGAGTGGGATGCAGAAGAAGAAAGAAAGAGGTTTGAAGAATTAAAGAAAACAAAGCCAAAGACTACTTTGAGGAAACCTACTTCTCTTGCTCAAGAAAGAAATCAAATGATGAGTTTTCTAAAAGGTCAAGGATACAAGAATTTGCAAAAACTTAAGTATCCACAGATGAAGGAATTATATGACAAAGTTCAAGCATCTATTAAAGACTCCTTCAAAGACTTTATTCCAATGGATTCGGAGAAAGAAAGGGAGATGTTGAAGGAAAGAGATGCAAAAAGACTCTTAAGGAAAAGGAAGGCTACAATATCTGAAGAACAGCCATCAAAGAAGCCTAAGTTAAGAACAGAAACAATTGATGAGCTCAGAAATTATCTTAGGGTTGTAGACTTTGAAAAGAGTGTACATGATAAAGAGTCACTAGAAGGAATCTCCATGATTACAGAGCTCCAAGTTATTGATTCACCTGATGGAGAGTATCTCATCATTCACAGAGCAAATAATCACTTCAGGGCTTTTGACACTTTATGGGAGATACTGCATGTTTTAGATAGACAGGATTTATATCACCTATATCGAGTTGTTGATGACTATTATGAGCACATTCCTCCAACCGGCTTAGGTTTGATGCTTCTGGGTGAAGTGATCTAAAACATTATTTGGGAGACGATGAATCAAGTGATGAGGACTCTAGACGGGATCAAGAAGAAATGGGAGATTATAAGATGGAGGTTTCATTGAATCTTCAGGCGTGGCATACACTAGAGATAGAAGATGGCACTATGTTTCACTGCTGGCTGAAAAGAAGATTCTTATCATGAGAGTGATGATAAGGCAAGCTAGTATGGCATTGGAAGTTGAAGATGAGACTGAGAAGCCATCACTTTGTACATTGTTCATCTTGTGGGACAAACTGAAGGTGGTGACAATTCTTAAACAACTGTTGTTTTATCAAAATTTTCTTTATATATTATATCTTAACTTGAAAACAGACTTAAACTGTTGAACCAAAAGGCAGTACTTTGTTTAAGGTAATGCTAGTGTAAACAACAGTACCTTGATGAAGGTACTGTAGTTAAAAATTGTTTTTGAAATATTGTGAAAGATTTGAGTGTGCAATAAGATTTAAGGACAGATATTGAATTGTCAAACTGTTTTTAAGGGATTGAGTGTTGGTTAACACACACAACAAAATGGTATTTCAATTCACCATGTCTTACAAACATAAGAATTGACTAGTCCAACTCAAACAGTTTTGGTAAAGACCTCTCCAAATTGTTGATGGTTGCAATTTACCAAAAATTGTAAGGTGATTCAATACACCATGGTATACACTGAACTATTGGCTACTCCAAAGCAAACGGCTTTTTGGTAAAGAGGAAACTCAAATCCGTTGATAGCTTTAATAGTTTGCTCAATAACTATATGGTCCTCAATCACAATGTGTTATTACTGTAGAGTTGACTAGTCCTGAGCAAACTCGGCTTTACAGGTAAAGACTAATCACAATCCGTTTATGGTTGAAATGACTTACCAAAAGTCATATCGTACTCAACACACACTGTTCATGTCTGAGTGTTGAAGTTGATTTTTCAGTTTCATCAGGATTATTACCTTTTCTAACTACCAATAGAAACTGACTAGCCCAAGAGTGAATGGCTACTTGGTAAAGGCTCATCAAATCCATTCATGTTGCTGAAAAGACATGTTGCTGAGAAGAACAATCTGTTTGAGGAAAAGACAAAGATTTTTGAAGAAATGTGTATGTTCAAGATAAGAGGTTTCATTTCAAGATGCTCAAACAGATTGTGTACAAGATACTGCTCAAAGGATGAAGCTTAAAAGATTGAAGGCAAGTACTGCTTAAATGACAAGACAGACTGATGCTTAACAAAGAAGACCAACTATCAAGAAACTTGAAGTCAAGCAAGTAGAATTCAAGTTAGGGGAGGATTGTTGGGAAATACAAGTCAAAAGGTCAAAGTACTGCTAAATGAAAGATCAAAGTACTGCTAAATGAAAGATCAAAGTACTGCTAAATAGAAAGTCAAAGCACTGCCAGTCAAAGATCGAAGTACTGCCGTGGATATAGGAACTATAAAGTTTAAACGGTTGTTTTAGCATTTATCTTGTAACAGTTATTAGTGATAAGTATCGATTAGAGTTTATGATATACAAGGACTGTACATCTACTAGAGGTTATCCTTATGTTTATAAAAGGATCTCTAGGAAGATATTAGAATATAGAAAAAAACATAGAAAAACACGAAGTTAAGAATTGTTAGTATTGTATTAGGGATCTGCAAGTTAGGCAGATTCAAAAGGTTTATAAAAGAAATCGTTTGAGAAACTATTGTGTGTTCTTCTTAAGTACTGCCAACTAGATTCCGCATAGTTGACAGTATATCAGTGTTTCATTAAGGAATATCGATCCTACACATTTCCAGATATTTGGGATAATACGAGGATTGTTGAATGGCTTCAGTTATCAGGGGATCGGGAATTGCCATTCCAAACACTTCAACTGACTCACCTTTAGGAACAAACTTGAGATTTCCTAATACATAATCATCTCCAGTTGATGTCAGGCAGATCCAGGGAGTCGCTGGATTTGTATTGGGGCTGCCAAGTAGTATATTATCACCTTGGAAAACCGTCCATAAGGAATGAGGAGAGGAGTTACTTTCTTCTTTGGGTTCTTCAGACTGGCGTTGTGACTTGCTTTGTGTGAGAAAAATGTCTGGATCCCTTGAGTGAACTCTTCCCATATCAGCTCTGCATGATCAACATTAGTTTGAGTGACGATTCCCCACAGCATTTGCAGAACTGGGTGTTTGGGTTTGTCACTGCAAGAAGTCTTTCCTGTCAAGCACTGGTTGATTAAAGGACAGATATTGGCCCTCCATGGTTGATCACATAATCCCCTTTATGTTAGAGACAATTTCTACAGGTTCAGGCATTACCCAGTCATTAAACAAATCAATGACAGTGTCACCAGACGGAGGCAACTCAAATGGATGAGCTGGGATGACCGGAGTAATTGCTAATGCCTTTCTGAGAAGATCAGCACTTAGATCGAACCATTGTTCATCAACCTGATAACTATAAATCCCTGTCTTCTCGTTATATTTCATTGTGTTCCAGAACTGTTGCAGGTAAATAGCAGGAACATTTGCTGAGGCAGTGAATGCTTGAAAGAAGTTGGTATTACTCAGGATGTCTACTGATATCTGAAAGATGGGGTTCTTTTGAATCTTTTGTGCGTTGAAGAGAAGGTTGCTTTTCCCGATTGTTAACCACTGAGAGCGAGGTACAATCTGCTCATCTGTTCTTATAGGAGGTTGAGTGGGGACATTTTGTAACACCCCCAAATTGGGTCGCAGCGGAATATGGGTCCGGGGCGTGTTACTTCATAGATCAACAACACAAGATATATATAGAACGACTAAAAAGTCGTTTGAAAACGATACATTGGATTTAACAAAGTCATTGTTACATAAGCCCGTAGCTTAACTTGTTCACTTAATCAAATACAAAGATTTTCAGCCCATAACAGATAACAAAATGAAATGCGACAAAATCTTTAATGCAAAGACATTCATAAATCAAAACCACCAATGTATCCATCACACTTGTGCTTTTTGATCCCCTGAAAAACATTGCTTTAAAACGTCAACAATAATGTTGGTGAATTCATAGGTTTGATAAATCCTTATTGTAGGACCACAAGATTTCCCAAGTGTTGATAATGCAACACAATGCAGACATCATTTAAAATGTAATTCCGTTGCTTAAGGGCTCACTGACACTGACGCTTGACGTGTATGAAATACCAAAGTAATGGCCTTCATTCCCGTGGTGATGTTTAACCGCATCAACCTTTATTCGACATGGTAATACGCTCGTTTTGTCTAGTGATAGCTAATCACCCAAAAGGGGTTTGTCAAAACCCAATAAGATTCTATTTAATAACATTCGCGCTCACAATCCCGCAATTGACAGTTCATGATAATGGGCTCAGATATGGGTCTCATCGCTACTTAGGCAACACGTTACTCATAACATTGAAATTTAAACCACTGTGTCCAAATGTTAAGCATTGTATTGTTTATCACCCCAAAACACTTTATAAAACAAAAGCATGAAAATGTGGGGCTATGACACACACCGTGAGTGAGTTTAATGCCAAGGTGTATCACTAATAAGCGCCACGCGAAAATTGATCAAAGGCAACCCTAATTTAAATTAAGGTCGTATTAAGTCACCGAGTACCTTAATCTACAAACATTGAATATACACTCACTTATAGTTGTTACATCGTACTATCGTTCGGGCTATCATAATTAAAGAGGTCATGACATGACGTTCGAGGAGTTAGGACACTTTAAATCGTAAATCCAACAACTCGTCGAAACGCCATCCGAAGAGGCCTCATTATGAAACTCCCTAGTAATATAGTACTTTGATAACCACATAATATTCTATATAGCTCAATCACCAACTAATGGTTTTGGAAAAATTGTGCTTAACAAGTTAAAACGTTTATAATTACCGTTTAGTAAAACTGGCGTAACTTTTGCGTTTTAAGCCCGATTCTCGCGTTTCTTATGTCCATCTTTTCGTATTAAGACGGGTTATCGATATTTGACATTTTCATAAAATTTTCCCCCTGATGAACAGTAACTTTTACTGTTCATGACAGACATGAGTTCTATAAATTCGTATTTGTCGTCGTAAAACCCGTAATAACTTTTGCGTTTTAAGCCCGATTCTCGCGTTTCTTATGCCCATCTTTTTGTATTAAGACGGGTTATCGATATTTGAAATTTTTATAAAATTTGTCCCCTGGTGAACAGTAACTTTTACTGTTCATAACAGACATGAGCTTTATAAAATTCGTATTTGTCGTCGTAAAACCCGTAAACGTCGTATTTTATTCGTTATAGCTCCGTTTTTAATAATTCTTTCGAGGACGTTCTCGTATTTGAAAGTTCTATGTTTTTATGAGGTTTACATAAATATAACTTTCTGTCATGAATAGTAACTTTTATAAAAATAGTTTTATAAAAGTATTATTTGTCGTAAACTCGCGAAATTCATAACTCGTTCGTTATTAATTGAAAAATTACGATTCTTATCATTTTGGAATCCTAAAAATATGTATTATTTGTTAAAAATATCAACCCTTGCTGTTTATAATTTTTATAAAAATGTTTTTATAAAAATTTACTTACGACTTCGTTTATTAACGTATAACTCGTTTTTAACGTAACTTTTTCGTTATTAATCCGTTTAACAAGTTTCTTACTTTTTCGGAATCGTCGTGAAATGTATTATCTTATAAAAATATAAAATGAGTATGTAAAATTTCGACTTTTGGACAGAATGTTTGCTTAAGCTTGTTAAGTCTATATATATCTTTGTTTTCATACTTTTCCACTTTTACATATAAACTATAAGTGTACAAGTGTATTTCTTCCAACATAACTTTATTTTAGTGTTCTAATAACATGATTAAAAGTCCATAATCAATCTTAACTTGTCTTATGTATTTCTTTAACTTAAAACATATTATGAAACTATGAAAACCCTAATTAATACATAATCATTTTCATACTTAACCAAGTGTGTAAATCACTTGTGTGACCATTTTAACATGATGTCATTAACATCATAAGGTATATAAAAGTGTACATTATGATGACAACAAATAAAAACTTCTTTTTACATGTTAATAACCCTAAATGGTGATATAAGCTAAATAGAATAATCATATGCATAAAAATGAAAGTTATAAGAACATAAAGAGTTTAAATGGACCTTATGAGGTATGATGATGATGATGTGCTAGTACTAAACCCTTGTTTAGCCACAAAAACCAAGCTTGCACTTAATAAACCCTTACTTTCTTAATGGAAACCCTAACTTTCTTTTCTTTGAGAAATACTTGGAAATGGTGATTCAATGCTTGCAAATGCCTTAGTATACCTTAGAATAGGTGTATATAGAAGTGTATGGATTGTATAAAATTTTGTATGGGTTTGTGTGGTGGGGGTTTGAATGCCGTGAGCTTATATTGAGCCAAAAGGAAGATTTGTGAATTTTTCTCTAAGTGTTTATGCATGTAAGAGTTAACCTTGCTAGTTACTTGTATATATAATGCATTCTTAGTCAAAGGAACATAGTATGGCTCAAGGTATGGTCTTGGAGTCAAAGTATGGTGGGCATGGTGTGCCATAATGAGTATGGTGTAGACATGATGAAGTATGGTGCCATTAAAGAAGCATGGTGCTCATAAATGAAGTATGTTGTTGTTTTGACCAAATGGAAGAATTTTGCTATAATACTTGCACAATATGCAAGAATTTCGGCAAAGGTATGATATAGATGATATATTTTATGTATTGGGTATAAATGTGGGTATTTGTTGAAGCGTAGAAAAGTTTTTGTGGTTCCGGGAGTGCCTAAACGCAATTTATCGCGAAACGTATACACTTTACGTATCCGATAAAAATAAAATGAACAAAGTTAATAATTATTCTCAAAATAATTATATAACTCTTGCTTGATGTAAACATTTAATTGTTTGATGCCCGATTACATTGAACGCTAATTTTTGGCTCACGCGATTTAAACTTAATTCATGAAATTACAAGCAAACGCGTACAACACTAAAAATAAATAGCATATTTATCGACGTCGCCAAAGACTTGAAAACACAGGGTGTTATAATATACGTTGTAGTTGCAGACATGGTTGTTATAATGGACAAAGGACAAGTGAAATGGGTGGGAAGTCCAGCTGTCTGCTCTAGTTCTACATATGCAACATTTGTTAGACAAGAAGAACTTAAAACCTCTTCTTAGACTAAAGCTCACATTACCGAACAAGGAAATACCTTGACCAGCATCAAGAAGGTGACAAGTCTTAACTATCTACACAGTAATTTAAAAAGGTAAATGTTCATGCACAATGTGGCCTAAAAACTTACAAACAGCTGAAGTAGTACAAACGTTCATAAATGGCATTAATAATCAAATACCGTAAGAACATTAGTTGACAAATCCATGCAATGGTCTTTTCAGTAAGTAGGATAAATAGTATCATCAACAATCATCACCCTCCTTTCGTCTCGCCAGCTTTGCACACAAGAAACTAGCATGTTAGATTACTGAAGTTGTACATGTATGAATGTAAAAAATAAACATACCTCTAGAAGCAACATGTCGATGCTGCTCAACTGCAGACTTGAATGCAACAACCCTATATAACAAAAGAGGCGATCAATTAGAAACTATGGTTCAAATTCAATTATTTACAGTAACTATGAATAGTGTTTGAACTTTGCAACAACAGCTTTGGACTTGATAGAAATAGAAAACAGTGCACACCTCTCGGAGGAGATAGTCGGTGCTGCCGCAGGCTCATCTACTTCCGTTGCTTTAGCTACATCCCTGAAAGAAAAGGAAATATATTATCTTATGAGTCCATGTTCCATTTATGGGCGAGTCGAGTAGACAGCCAATTTTTATCGTTTGACCCATTTGATAGTTCTTTTCTCATATTGTGAAGGAATTATGTTGCATTCTCGTGCTGGTACATCACATTCATAACATGCCTATCAGCTCTTCTAATTCAAGCTTCTTGAAATGGAAATGATTTATAGCTGTCGTATTGGGTTAATACAGCCGCGTTTAAACTACATCTGATGTCCTTTTCTCTGGTAATTATATTCATTTCTAGTACCGACTACTTGTTCCTAGATTACTAACTTGCCTTGACACTGCAGGTTATACTATATATATTTTGTTCGGCAAACTCCATTCTGACTTTAGTGAGGGCCTTTTCATTTTCATATGGCGGTTTATGTGCAGCAATCCATGTACACAATAACCTTTTGAAAAAGCTTGTCGATGCACCTGTTCCCTTTTTTGACAAGACCCCAAGTGGACGAATACTCAACAGGTAGCATAAATTTTGTTTGATTAACCTTTGCAAAGTGCATACCGATTGTGTTTATAGGATGTCTTCATATCTCTATACGATTGATGATTCTCTACCATCAATGTTTGTTATCATATGTAGGTAATGTTCAACTCTTCAAGTCTAACCAATGGTGTCAAGTTTTTGAGGTTACAATGGTGGAAAATTGAAAATTTATCTTGTCAAGTTGGCGGGGCAAAAAATATCTTCGTCAAATTGTTTTGAGATGAGAAGGCTGGAAACACCTTTTGGCTGGATAGCTCCTCTACTAAAAAAGGTATATCTCTTGCTTATAAACTATGGTATCCTTACTGGTAGCTACATGGGCGGTTGATCGGGTTTGTCCAAAAAACCTTTATGTCAATGTTTTATTTTTCTTATATTAAATAGTTGGCGCATTGAATGTGGTTTGCTATTTACAAGTAAATTTATATTGCAATGATGAGCTGAACATTCAGAAAAGCGATTTATAAGGTGTATGCTTTTAGAATACATTTTTGGTGACTCGTAAAGTGCCTCACCCGTTCTGCTGGTATGACCCGTTCTATTGCTAGCTAAGAATTATACACCTGGCCAGTTGTATTCATTTGAGATTAAGAATAACCAGAATTCGTGAACGGGTCTAAGTCACCACAGTTACTTGCACCAAAAGAATGTTTTTGTAAGGTGACTTTTCAATTGCATAGCTGGTGTAAGTTTGACATAAGACCTTAAATTTGTAGCTCATTAGTCATTGAATAGTTTTGAGGATGGAACCACGCTAAACTTATCCATCTAGCTTTTGGTCTTGCATTATACAATCTGATATTTTAAGATCTATCTTGAATAGCATCATAACACATTACAGGCACTAGACAATAAAAAATAAGGATATAAAGGTGGTATATATATCCTATATTAGGACAATAGTATAATACACTAGTACCATGAGTATCTTTTTATTTAATCTTAAGGGATCAGTGGCAAAATTAAATATGTAATATACGCAAGTTTATCATGCAGAGGAGAGCAAGATACGCTATATTTTGACATGTTAACATGTGATTTACCCAGTTTCATTTCTGTAAGTTCTCACAAAATATTTTCGAAGTCTTAATACAAGACTGATGTGAAACCTTATAAAATAATATTGTCCCTTGTAGCTAAACATGAAGCAACCTTATAGAAAGTCGCCGATCATAACCTTACATACGCAACAACCAGATATAGATAGGCTGGAGATATCATCAAGGAAGAAAAATAGAGACTAAACTAAAGATTGGAGTATTTCTCAAATACAAAGATGTAAAACATGTCACAAAAGAACACCTAGAGTTTCTAATGTATTTATAGTTTTTTTTATACAGCATTACAGTTTTATTTATAGTTTTGTAATACTGCATTATAGTTTTATTTCTAATGCGTTACTCTTATACTCTATTACATGCCAGTTTAAATTTAATTGCATCATAGATTAATGTACTAAAAATGATCAGTAATGCAATTGAATATAACAATAATGCAATAGAAAAAATTTGTAATGTATTTATAGTTTTTTTACTGCATTACAGTTTTATTTCTATTGCATTACATTATACTATATTGCATGCCAGTTTAAATTATATTGCATCGTAAAGTAATGTACTAGAAAATTAACAGTAATGCAGTAGAATATAACTGGAATGCGGTAGAAAATATATGTAATGTATTTATAATTTTTACTGAAATACAGTTTTATTTCTAGTGCATTGCATTTATACTCTATTGCATGTCAGTTTAAACTCTATTGTATCATAAAGTATATTTTGGTATTTCTACTGCATTACTGTTATTTCTACTGCAATATAGTAGAATATAACTGTAATGTAGTAGAATATAAGACTATAATGCAGCAGAATCTAGAATTATAGTGATATACTAGGAAATATAAGATTGTTATTTCTACTGCATCATAGTGTTAAAACTAGTACATCAGTGATTTTATAAAAAAAATATTTTACAAATGTAATCTTTCAGCAACTACCTGGAAAGAAAAACCACCTAAAAATAGTTTCATCGACTGTGGAGTATTTCTGATGAGACACATGGAAACGTATGTCGGTTGTGATGTGTTTTTAGAAGAACTGAAGAAGGAATGACCATGTCTGAAAACACAATTATATACGTCGCGTGCCAAGTTTTTTGAAAAGATAATACTTGTAAGTTGTAATGACAAAGGGGCAAGGGTATTGAAAGAAGGCATGTGCAAAGAAGAAAACAAAGACTTCCAAAATTCTTAAAGATAATGTTGTCAAAGTGGATCAAGATTTGTATCAAAAGTTCATCGACAACGTATTAAAGTTAATTGAATGATCAACACTAAGTACTTTTCTTATGAACACTTTTATTTTCAAATATATTCGATTTAAGTATTATTTTTTTTATGTTTAAAGTCTTATAGTTATTATAGTTAACTAAATTATCAATGTTTGATAATTTCTTTTACTTTTAGTTAATGTCTGTTGGAAACTAAGTACTTTTTCTTTTAATGACCAGTCATTGTTGTTGGGAATTATATTTGAGTTGATAAGACAAAACACGAATGAAACAAGATGGAAACAAAAGGACCAAAGTCGTCATTGTGGGATTCTACAAGATGTAGAAGAGATAAAGATTTGGTCAAACTCATTAATATCTTTTAAATAGTTTCCATGTAAAGCCTTGACCAAGATTTGGTCAAAAAGAGATAAAGATGAAGAGATAAAGATTTGGTCAAACTCATTAATATCTTTTAAATAGTTTCCATGTAAAGCCTTGACCAAGATTTGGTCAAAAAGAGATAAAGATGAAGAGATAAAGATTTGGTCAAACTCATTAATATCTTTTAAATAGTTTCCATGTAAAGCCTTGACTCCTTATGCTATAAAAGGAGGTCTAGGCATATTGTTTTAGTATCCAGAAAAGTGTGTGTTCTCAATGAGAGTCGACTAAAACAAAACGTGTGTGTGTACACGTTTAGTTAGTTAGCATAGTTAGATAGTTAGTAGATGTGTTATAAACATCTATGTATTAGTTAGTTTAGCCTCAAGGATCATTTGATCTTGGGGATATATTGAATAAAGAAAACCTTGAAGTAACTCGGATTTCTGTTTTATTATTCCGTTGTGCAAGTTTATCAATCATTGTTACTATATCCTAGATGAGTCTTAATAACGATCTAAGGGGTCATAAAGATCTCCACAATTGTTTAGTACTTAAAAAGTTAGTACATCTCAATTAAAGTTACTACATCACAATGTATTGTGTTAATACATTACAGTTAAAAAAGTTAGTACATCTGAGTTAAAAAAGTTATTGCATCACAATGTATTTTGTTAATCCATTACAGTTAAAAAAGTTAGTACATCTCATTTAAAAAAACAGAAGTTTATACATTGTTTGAGTGAATTATACTTAAAAAGTTAGTATATCTTAGTGAAAAAGTTACTGCATCACAATATATTTTTATAGTGCATTACAGTTATAGTTAAAAATTCTATTGCATCACATTGTACAAAAAACTAATGCAGTAAATTTAACACTATGATGTACTAAAAAATATTCAACTCAAAAAAGATACTATAACTTAGATATATTTACATTGAAGCTGTAACATATAATATTCTTTCTTTACAATCAAATTATTGTTGCGTGCATCACAATGTATTTTGTTAGTGCATTAAAGTTAAAAAGGTTAGTACATCTCAATTTAAAAAGTTATTGCATCACAAATGTATAAAGATATAACATCATTGTTGATAAACCTCAAGGTGTCTTTTAAAATTTTATATCTAATATTACTGGATCACTATGTTATTGTACTAAAATACTTTACTTCATCACAATGTACAATCTAGTGCATTACAATATATAAGCTACTGAATCACAATATATAAAATACTGCATTACTATGCAAATGCTACTGCATCACAATACACTAAACAAAAATAACATAATGCAGAATTTAAAAATGATAAGATACATAGTGGTTGATGCAGATGATATAATGAAATGATGCAGTTTATGATTATAATAGATTATGTTTGATAATGTTACAGGTAGTAAGGATCAAGAGCAAGTAGAACGAGAAGAGTTTATTAGTAAAAGAATTAATGACGAGGAGTATACTGAAAGACGGATTGCATCAAAGGATTATTGAACGCGTGATAAGGATTTTCAGATTATACTTGTGGATTGTTAAAAACAATGTTTTATTACAACTGCATTACTTTTGAATATAGAATATACTTAAAAAGTTATGTTTCATACATTAATGAAATTTATAATTGAATTACATTCCATACCCTGCTAGTACTTGAATATTCCTTTTAAATATTTTTAAAATTCAGGGTTATGAATCTACTGCATTATAATGTATAAATCCACTACATCAGAATGAATAATCTACTGTATCACAAATGTATAAATCTAATGTATAACAATGTTATAAATGTACAGCATCACAATTTATAAATCTACTACATCATCATCACAATGTATAAAATTGTAAATCTATTACATCACAATGCATAAATCGATTACATCAAAATGTTATTAACTGCATCACAATGTCTAAATCTAATGTATCAACATGCATTAATCTACTGCATCACATTGTTATTTTACTGCATCATGATGCACTAAGAAAAAATGAAAAAACACGATGATGCAGTAGCTATGTTGCATCAAATATGAATAGAAAAAGATAATGAGGATACTTCACAAACACTGATATTCTATTAAATTGATGTTTTATAATAAATGTTATATGTTTTACAATTAAAAACATGTATTGTAAGTAATGATTTAATATATGCATAGTACTTATTTAAAAAATAATTGAATAATAAAATCATGTTGCTTTATGAGTAGATGAGGACTCGCCCATTTACAAAAAAAGTTGCTTTCAATGGTTCCAGGGGATCTGAGCACTTAGTTTCCATTGATACAACTTTGACAGCCAAGTTTCCACGTCGCCAGCTTTGTGCATAAAGCCCAACAATAACAGAGGGCTTTGAAGATAACATCGCTTTATCCATAATCCCATTATGAGTACTAGGCGCCATTGTTTCATAAGAGCACTTTATATCGCTTTGTGAGGTGGAAGCTAATTCAACCTCCCTGTAACTTTCAAAAAAAATTTACATATCATGTATTTTTTAACTTGGCAATTATATATAGCATATGTCTCCACTACCATTTGTATAAACAGATGCTCTTTTTTCATAGAATAGATCAATCGAGAGTCATCAAAGATGACTGTTTACACATTTTGGTCTCACTTCAACTAATAGAAAGGTGAACCTATCTAATATAGATGTCTCTCATCACAGTATGCAAACAAGTCAAAAACTATTATCCAAATGTACTTCCCCCTACTTGCTAGAAGCAAAAAATCAATAGTTGGCCACATTTACCATGTTTTGGCTCTACGTCATCTTAGTGCATCTTCTAGTGTTTATATTACTTCTTTTAATCAAGGCATGGGTATCTTAAGATGTCGTAGCTGACATTCCATATATAAAGAGCATAGACAACATAACAGATGTCTACAAGGACTAGACTCTCCCCAGAACAGTAGCAAGCATGATTTCGACTTTCTCTTGCTTTGAAATATATATTTTGTATTCAAGACTCCTCCTAAAAAAGGACGCAAATATATTATATTATATATATATATATATTAATATACATAAAAAATATATATATATGTTAACATATATATATCATATATTATAATATATATATAATATATATAATATTATTATATATCTATATGAACAAGATGTAAATAAAAAGTCAAATATCGTGATGAAGGAATAAAAGATTTATTTTTTTTAAAACACAGTTCCTCAAAAAATTTCTCAAAAAAATACCACAAAGTATCGCGTGAGTTGATACAGAAAAGGTTGTAAAAGCGGAAAGTTTTTCTAAAGTGGATAGTTTTGACCGAAAAAAAATTTATTAAAAAAAACGTATTATAGGCATTATAAAATCGGTTTTTATGTGCATCAAAAAATTCGTTTTGTACAACTTCTATTGACTTTTGCATATCAAATTAATACACATTGCGCATCAAACTATAACAAGTCGAAAAATTTGTGCATCAAAAATTTTTTGTGCATCAAAATTTCTTTTTTTGCGCATTAAAAAAACGTATAAAAACTCAAAATTAGAAAAACTTCTTTTACAAAAGTTTTATGCACCAATATACCTGATTTAATGGAATTTTTTTGGAATTTTTCGAGAACTTTTTAAAAAAAAGTTTTCTTTTTATCCTTCTCACGAATATTTGTTTCGGGTTTTGTTTTTTAAAGTTTAAGTGTGTAACCGTTGGATTTATAACACAACGTGACGTTTTTTTAAAGTTTTAGACGGTTTGAGATTATTTGTTCTTATTCATCCACATCCCATGCCGATTGGCCACCTAATTCCACTTCGACCTCTGGGTGAAGCAACAGGCAGCAAAAGAACCTCTTGTCTTATTCCTAGCTTCCTTTTTCTTTCCCATGGCATCCTTATATCTCTTTTCGTTTTCGTTAGTTTAAAGGTTATCAAGCTTTCGTTTATAGTTATATACAATTTTTAAAAACCAATATTTAGCGAAAGAAAAAAATGTAGACAGTAATTACAAGTCATGCCCGCCCATAGGGCGGGCTTAGCCACTAGTATATAATATATAGAGTAAATATAAGTGTGTGTGTATATATATATATAGTGTATATATATATATATATATATATATATATATATATATATATGTATATATATATATATATATATATATATATATATATATATATATAGAGAGAGAGAGAGAGAGTAAATGAATCCAGTAAGACTGTAAATTAAAATAAAAAGTTGTGAGAAGTGACTAAAACCACACATTTGAGATGCAACGACCTTGCAACTCAGATGCATTTTTTATTCTTTAGATGCACTATTTTGAGTTTCGCACGTTAATTGATGCGTAATGGATGCAAAATTAATTTCATAATAACAAAAATAAAGAAAAAATTAAATTCATCTAATATGCTATATGCATCTAAATAAAAGCTAGAAAACACATAATGCTGTGTTATAATGCATACAAAATATATAGAGATGCATCTAATTTAAGTCGTTGCATCTCGGATATGCGGTTATAGTTACTTCTTATCCTTTTTATTTGATCCTGGCTATATATAATATATATATATATATATATATATATATATATATATCTACACTATATATAATAGGAGGCATTTGACAATTTTATTCCACGTCATAATGCCATGTCATCATGCAAGCCATATCATCACTATTTATCATAAATTTCGGATTTGTCATAATGCCATGTCATCATGCAAGCCATGTCATTACTATTTATCATAAATTTTAGATTTTTTAAATATTTATTACAAAATTTGATTTTTAATTTTTTTTGTAAAATTCATTTTTTTTAAAATTTGCCAGCAACAAGATTTGAACCTAATACCTTTGTGATATTAATAAACGCACATACCACTAGACTACTTATTATTTGTATTATCTCTTAGAAAGTTAAAATATATAAGGTCGATATTCTTTTAAATAATTTTGGATTTTTTAAGAACATATCCATCACAAAGAATCCGGTCTTCTTATCATATTAAAAAAGGTGCGTGAATAATATTTAGGTCTCTTAAAGCAAAAACCCTAATAGCTAAAAAAAAACCATATAACTATAGAACAACCTCAATTCAATCCAACCACTATGTTTCCCAGGAAAATCATGTTCTTTTTTTTCATTATTCTATAACATTCTCTCCATCATTGTCGCTAATAAATGATCATTAATTAACTAACTGATCATTATTTGCCTCACGCCAAGTTTGTTTTTTTTATAATCTCTTGCATGTTTGTTGTATCCCATATCTGTTTATTACAGTATGGTAAGTACATTACTTATACACAATGGGCTACTTTTAGCAACATTGAAGCACATTGATTAGTATTTATATTAAATGTTTACCTTTCTGTGCCTTCTTTGTTTGTTTGCTACACAAGTGAATTGAATATTACAGATGCATATTAGAATAAATTTCTCTGTACAAGGAGGGCTATTCAATATTGGAATAGATCAATTTGTTTACGCTTGGTTCAAGGATAGTAACACTTAACTATCATGATCGAAAAGGAATGTGGCATGTTGTTAAAAAAACTTAAAATCTAATAAACTCGGTGAATGTTGCAACCAACAATCCCTGTCGAAGGAAGAACCCCGCCTACCGCATGTTTCTCTGTCAACACTTTTTTTTTCATTCTGTAATTTGGAACATTATTAACATTAACAAAAAAAAACAATAAGATGCTCTAAATTCATAATGTTTTTTGTACAAACCGATTGTTATTGCCATTAAGCCTGCAGTACTATGTTAACTTTTTTTTCTTAGAAGTAATTCTTTGGCTTATACAAGTCATGATTATCAGAATATATAAAGTAACGACAGTAGACTGCTCTAGACCATGTGAAAAGATATGTCCTGTTAATACAATATCTTTTAAGTCTTCACTTGAGGCCCTTTCCTTCTTCATGTTAAATATTGTTCTTATAAGTATATACAATAAGTTTACTAAACTTTTTAATTTTACTAGAAAAGCATTGTGCATATCGATCTTGGTCTACCAAGAATATGTAATTTTATGATCAATTATTTTACATAATTAATTGTCACATCTGATAGGAGTAAATAACTGAGCGATTGTTATGGCCAGAGGGACGATGTTTCCAGTTTGACCCATACGATAAAATAAGTATTTCCTTTATCCTTATAATTTACTTTTCTAATAGACTTTTTTTATTAAATTGTTTGCTATGTTGCTCAGGCAGTGGCAAATTCCACATCAACAACCTTCTTACGTGTTGCTGGTAGTGAGTTGATTCAAAAGTACAGATGGTCTCTCTCCTTCTATTGTCTTTATTGATGAAATTGATGTCATTGGTACAAAGAGGTACACTCAATGGCACATGTGTCTTTTAACCTTTGCTGTGACTTGAGATCTAACCACATTAGTTATGCACAGGTATGCCGCCCACTCTGGTGGAGGACGTGAAATTCAAAGATCTAAGTTGGAATGCATACACCATGTTGGATTGTTTGATAGAAAAGGTGATTGTGAAGGTGATTTTTGGACTACAAACAAAATTGAATGTCTTATCCAGCTTTGATTCAGACCTGGTCCCGTGTTATAGGAAGATTGATTCCACTTCCGGTCATTAAAACAAAGAGACATATTTCCCAGGTTCAGTTCAACATATAGATAGTGGTGGGTTATGGGTCAAAACCAGGCTCCAGATAAAAACACGTTACTCGATATATGTTGGGTTGACATGTTCCTATTGATGATTAATAAAAAAGTACCTGTAATTCAGAATGCGTGTGATATTTTAAGTGTGGTAGTTGTAACACCCCCAAAAATACAACAACGCAGCGGAATACCACTTAGGGTGCTACTTCATAATACACAGCGCTAGATACAAGAGAACGACCTCTAAATGTGTCGTTTGTAAAACAATCTCGTTGATTTTCTGAAATCAAAATAATAGTTGTCCCATAATTGCATCACCATGAAAAAAAACTTGAATGTAAAGACTCCAATGCACATCAAATAATCCAAGCATCTAATTCACCTGAGAAAAACATGCTTAAAAGTGTCAACATTAAAGTTGGTGAGTTCATAGATTAGTTTAAATATGAATGTAAGTTTCAACAAATATATTTATCCACTGTGTCATCACAGTACCATGTAAAATGTTTATAAAATATGCACGACCCATTTTATGTCACCAAAAGTACCAATATTATCCCAAAGATTTTATAAAGAATGCATGACCAATTTAATGTCACCCAAAAGTACCAATCTTATCCCAAAGATTTTTATAAATAATGCATGACAAATTTAATGAACAAAATGTTCCATGTATGTATTTGTCG
The DNA here is from genome assembly GCA_026074375.1 of Tanacetum coccineum. Lineage (NCBI taxonomy): Eukaryota > Viridiplantae > Streptophyta > Magnoliopsida > Asterales > Asteraceae > Tanacetum > Tanacetum coccineum. The sequence continues at coordinate 35,003 of BQNB010004726.1, read as the reverse complement.
GGGGGCCCCATGTAGTCCCAAACGTGATTCCGAACATTTTATAACTTCGATCCAAGTGAATAGCTAGTCACCTGAACGGGGTTTTTTTCAATCCCGATAATCTAATTTTATATCATTCGCTGACAATCACCTATAAATGTTCTTACCAGCTATAGCATAATCACCCGAACAGGGAGCCACACCCTAATAGATCTATATCCATAACATTCCGCGCTCACCCTCCAAGTGATTTACACAGTTCATGACGCTGTGACGTAGACTTGTATAGTACCGATTCGGGGCAGGGATATAAAATAATGTGTTCCCCTCCATGGGTTTCCTCCAAGAACACCCGGCAGTTAATGATTGATGACCCCGCAGGCGCCAATCAAAACATAAATCCGAGACAATCATTATCAAAAAGTAAAGTATGCATTTGTGAACAAAAATGAAAGTCAACAATAATTCCCCTAGCGAGCTAAGCAAATAATTATGTTAAACCAAATTTGTAAAACAAATCAGTAAATTGCATTTGTAAACAACATGTTCTCACCACCCCCCCACAAGTCCGGGGGGGGGGGGGGGGGGGGGGGGGGGGGGGGGGGAAAAAGGGGGGTGGGGGGGGGGGGGGGGGGGGGGTGGTTTTTTTTTTGGGGTAAACCAGTAAAAAAATGGGGCTAAAACTCACAAAAACCCTTAAAACAATCACTTGACACAGATAACCGAGTAAGTATAAGAATTTGTAGACAAGCAAGTAACCCCCTCGCGGTTATAAACATTCTAAAGATTGAAAAGCGAGGCTATGAACTCCACATTGATAAAGACCACGATCAATTAATCAATAAATCACAACTGAATCTGCAACGATCTCCGACCACGACCTATAATATATGTCGTTCGATATAACACTTAATAAATATGAAACCAACGATGCGTACATCGTTACCACGAAATCATACATATTTTTATATGTATACATACATATATACATGTGACGAGAAATCCACTTGCACGTCTTTAAACCTTAACCCTTAGTATATTACTTGTATATATACTATTTTCCGCCCAATCCTAACTTATCTCGAATATTTACAGAAATTTACTATTTTTAGACTCCCCGTTTTTAGAACCAAACAATGATCTTAAAACTATTCTTGAAATAATATATTTAACCGACTTTATTTTATACATTCAACATCGTAACGTCATAATGTATAAAAAATTAATTAAAATATCCGTTGACTTTTACGTGACTTTAGTTTTTGACCCGCTATATTTCAAGTTTTAAAACTGATAAGCCTCGCGGCAAAGTAAAACGTCATTCCGAACAACTTTCGTGCTTCGCCGGAAGGCTGAAACGGACTCGAAAGTGCTCAAATCGTTTAATTAATAATCTGCCAGATTTAAATATTATATAAAATAACTTATTATCTACAAGTATGATATTCCGATTACACTCTGTTTCTTCGTTATTTGGATTTAAAAGTCCCGTTTTATATCAAAACGTCCGTAAAAATATAATTTGTTATCTTTGTAAACCAAGTCTAACTTAGTACAATCTCGAATCCGAATCCCATTGTTCCGTTTCTGCTATTAATTATTCCGTTCCAAAACGCGCCAAAGTTTTCGTTATTAGTTCACACTGTCTAAAATAAGATGCTAATATCGCTTATACATTAATATCAGTCCCGTTTTAATATTTATGACATATTATACTAGACCGCGCAAGTTTTAATAGATTTCATTACATTATAATTAAATCGATAAAATAAATGAAACAATTAATATATTTATGGTGAAAAACAAAACGCACCCTTTTTGTGTCTGATTATCAAACCAAACAAACGCACCCTACGGCTGTTATGAACAGCCAAACGCACCCTTGTGCGGTTATAAACACAAACCAAACGAACCCGCCCTTTTTCCGTGTTACAAAACCAAACGCACCCTCGGCGTTTAATAACCCAAACTCGACACACTCCTGGTTGTCCCCGGCTGTTCCCGCAGCCAAAACCTGACACACCCAACCCTATGTCTTTATAACTAAACAAACCCACACCCTCGACGCACCCCGGCTGTCCCCGCAGCCAACCCGAACAAACGCACCCTCCTGCTGTTTACCCCTCAACCCCGACGCCGACTCACTCCGGTGGTGTTACCAACCAACCCAACACCGTATAACAACCCTGTGTTTTCAGAGTCCAATGACGACGCGATAAACCTACTATTTAATTTATAGATGTCGTACTCTTATTGCTTGTAATTTCATGGATTTAATTAAATCCCGTAGGCCTACAAATTAGCGATCAAGATTAAGACGGGCATCAAACAATTAAATGTTACATCAAGCATAGAGTTATATAATTATTATGAGGATATTTTATTCAACTTGTTCATTTTATTTTTATCGATACTAAAGTTTAAACGTTTCGCGATAATTGCGTTTAGGCACTCCCGGAACCACAAAAACTTATCTACGCTTCAACAAATACCCACATTTATACCCAATACATAAAAATTACCCAAATTTACTCATATATATCATACCTTTGCCGAAATTCTTGCATATTGTACAAGTATTATAACAAAACTCATCCCATTTGGTCCAAAAACAACAACATACTTCCATTTATGAGCACCATGCTTCCATTAATGCACCATACTTCATCATAGCTCCCATACTCATTATAGTGCACACCATGCACACCATACTTTGACACCCAAGACCATACCTTGAGGCCCATACTATGTTCCTTGACAAGAATGCCATTATATATACAAGTAACTACAAGGTTAACTCTTACATGTATAAACACATAGAAAAAATTCACATATCTCCTTTTGGCTCAATAAAGCTCACGGCATCCAACCCCCACCACACAAACCCATACAAATTTTCTTCAATCCCATACACCTTCTATATACACCAATTCTAAGTATATAAAAAAAGGTACTGCAAGCATGAATCATCATGTTCCAAAGTATTTCTCAAGTAAAGAAAGCAAGGTCTTTAATAAAGGGAAGCTAGATTTATAAGTGCAAGTTTGGTTTTTGTGGCTAAACAAGGGTTTTAGTACTTGTACATCAACCATCATCATTCTTCATAAGGTCCATTTAAACTCATAATGTTGCTAAATACTATTATTATTAAGCATATGATATTTCTAGTTTAGCATAAATCACCATTTAAGTTTTTAATCATGAAAATAAAGTATTCACTTGGAAATGACCACATGTGACTCATAAACATGTGATAAGAACACTAAAATAAAGTCTCATGGAAAGAAATACACTTGTACCCTTTAGTATAGATGCAAAGATAATAACTATAAAGAAAAGAGCATAAATGGGATTCACAAACTCAAGCAAACAATCTGTCCAAATTCGAATTTTGACATACTCAGTTTTATATTTTTATAAGATAAACATTTCACAACGATTCCGAAAAGGTAAGAAACTTGTTAAAACGGATTAATAACGAAAAATTTCGTTAAAAAACGATTATACGTTAATAAACGAAGACGTGAAGTAAATTTTTTTATAAAAAACATTTTTATAAAAATTATAACCACAAGTGTTGATATTTTAACAAATAATACATATTTTCAGGATTCCAAAATGATAAAAAAAGAATCGTAATTTTTCAATTAATAACGAACTAGTTATGAATTTCGCGAGTTTTACGACAATTAACTACTTTTATAAGAACTATTTTTTATAAAATTTACATTCATGACGAAAGTAAAATTTTGTGAAACCTTCATAAATAATAGAACATACAGATACGAGAACGCCCTTCAGAAAGAATCGTTAAAACGAGCTATAACTAATAAATACGACGTTTACGGGTTTACGACATTAAATCGACAAATATATATAATAAGGTCCGATAGTGAACAGTAAATTTTTACTGTTCACCAGTAGGTCCAAATCGAAAATATCGAATTTTATGATAACGCGTCATGATACTAAAAGAATTGACATAAGAAACGTGAGAATCGGTTTAAAACGGCGAAAGTTTACGCCAGTTTTACTAAACGGTAATTATAAACGTTTTAACTTAGTAAAACACAATTTTACCAAAACCATTATTTTGTAGATTTAGAGCTATATAGAATATTATGTGATTATCAAAGTACTAAATAACTAGGGAGTATCATAAATGAGGCTCTTCGGATGGCCGTATCGACAGTTTTGTTAGGATTTACGATTTAAAGGTTCCTAACACCTCGTACGAACATTGTCATGACCTCTTAATTATGATAGACCCGAACGATAGTAACGATGTAACAACTATAGGATTACCTATCAATATATCAATTTAAGAACTCCTGTTAACTTATACGACCTAAGGATAATTTAGGTTAGCATTCGATCTTTAACGAGACGCTTTATCTGCGATATTTGGAATTATCAGAACTCAAGGTGAGTTCATAGCCCCCACGTTTTACATGCTTTTGTTTTACAAAGTTTTGGGTAAAAACATTCGATTGTTTTAACAACTGGACCCAAGTGGTTAATCTTTATATTATGATTACAGGTTGCCTAAGAATCGTAACCCAATCTGAGACCATTAACATGAACTGTTAAATAGCTAGCGCGAATTTTATTATATGACTATTGGTTTGTACAACCCCGTTCGGTGATTAGCTATCACTAGCGAAATGAACGTATACCATGGTCGAATATAGGATGTTGCGGGTTAGAACATCACCACGGGCAAACGGCCATTAATTTGGCATCCATACATGTCAAGCATCAGTGTCATGAGCTTAGAGCAACGTAATTACATTTATATGATATCTGCATCTGTTGCATTATCATACACTTGGGAATCTAGTGGTCTCCTACAATATTATGGATTAATCACACCTATGAATTCACCAACATTATTGTTGACGTTTTAAAGCAATGTTTTTCAGGGGATCAATAAGCACGAGGTGCGATGATATACATTGTGGTTTTGATTTGGATGTCATGCATTAAAGATATTGTCACATTTCATTTTGTTAACTGTTATGGCTAAAAATCATTGTATTATGAATCAGGTTGAACAATTAAGCTTTTTTTTCCGGGGCCTGTATGTACCAATTACTTTGTTAACTCCAATGTATCGTTTTCAAATGACTTTTTGGTCGTTCTATATATATCTTGTGTTAGTTGAAACTAGAATAAACACGCCCCGGACCCTTATTCCGCTGCGACCCAAATGGGGTGGTAACAAGATGGTATCAATAGCCAAGGTATAGAAAACCAGGTCAAATGTATTTTTGCTGGACTTTAACCGTTTATTCAAAAGTTGTTTTATAACAAAGGGATTTACACGGACTTACATATGTGCATACAATCATTCATAACTACTTTTTCAATAGTTAAGTTTTAACTAGATGTTACATATGCATATACGTGTTCATAATATAGTACTACGTTACTATAAGAGTATATATGTTCTAATATACAAAGGATGAGTTTGCATTCTTTCGCACAACTCAACAAATTATTTATAAAATTGGCGTATTTATATAAATATGGGAATATTTCATTAGGCAAGGTAGTACATAAAGCTCCGTAGGTCCTAAGCCCTACCTAACATTAAGCTATCGAATATGATACCTTACCATCATTCATTTATGCCATAAGTGCATACTCCGTATTATACCATAATCCATGCCTTATATAATATATTTATATAAGTTTAAGTTTTTGCTCGAAGCAAGCTGTAATTACTCATTAACGAACATTTACCTACACATCTGTTCATATAGTTCCGACCATAGAAATTCCGTACTTCTGAGGAGATCTAAGAGGACCAAAGAAGGGATCAGCCTCTATCTGCTGATGCCTCACCTACAGCCCTATCACCAAGCTACATTGCTAACTTCAATCCGGAGGAGGATGAAGAGGACCTTAATGAGGATCCTACGGACTATTCTACCATGAAAAGAGACAATTCTGATTAATGATCAACTGATTATGATTATGTGAAGAAGGATGAGGAGGACGGGGAGGAGGAGGAGCACCTAGCTCCGGCCGACCCTTCTGCTGTACCTACAAATGATCTTGTCCCCTCAAGCTGATAATACAGAGGCATTTGAGACTGATGAGTCTATTTCTACATCACCCACCTCTCCACACAATATCATCTTTTGAGACCCAATCATGTGGCATACGGATTCCTTTAATACCAAACTCCTACGATTTTACCAACTGCTGTAGGCATGCATTACTGAGAATTGCTTGCAACACTACCTACATCATCACCACCACTAGAGAATGTTGTGAAGATAACACAAGAGTGGTAGTCATCTAGAATCTTGAGAGGCACCCTTGCCATAGACAAATAGATTTGTCAGTGAATCTCAGTTAGTATTCCACAAAACTTGAGTAATACTCAGTTGGTATGTTAATAAAAAGCTTGTACCTTTTACTCATGTAAAAAAAAAAAAAAACGATGCATTAATACTAAACTTACATTGTTGGTTATGATCATGCTACTGTACGATGGGGATTTATTTATGCCATGGTTGCGGTTATCTTATATCTATGCATAACGTTGTCTCACCTTACCTACTTGTTGGGATCACGAGTGTCATGAATTTTCCCTTGAATGAAACTCATATACATTTTTGTTCCCTGTTGACATTCAGGAAACAATGACAACTGTTGATCAAGGGATAAGAGTTGAGGAAATTGAGCGGTTGTAGCCGAGCGTGTTATAGCCAGCGAGTGTTTTAATGCTATCGAGTCTATTGCCATTTAGAGACGCAAAACCACCATGGGCCCGTAAGTCAATAAGCCAGACCGAACAACAAGAATGCAAGGTAGCAGAGAATGCTAACAACAAGAGAAAGTGGGAAGGTAACCACAATGGGCAATGTACTGTAAAGTTCGGGAATTGCAAGAAGGTTGACCACATGACCCAGGATTGTAGAAACCTGCTGCTGCTAGGAATCAACGAACTCACGCCTGTTATGATGTGTGAAGACTGAGACACTTCAAGAGTGGAGTGTCCCAATAGTGAAGTTCCAGAACGTATGGAATAAAAAGATCAGAAACTCTTGCTTGAACGCCCAACTAATAACAATAGGAAGTTTTTGGAAAACACTTTCCCGAACTAGTTCAGAATCAACAACAACAACAAATCAAGAGGCAAAACACCGGCAAGCATCACTGCTGGATCGGGTGATAAAAATCCATATGGGGGATCTAGACCCTGTGCTCAAAGTGCGAATACCCCCATGACAGTCTGTGGTGCTCCCAAAGTGCAAAAAATGCACAAATATGGTCACATCGCCGGAGACTGTATGGGTACTGGACATGCCAATGCTGTATAACAACCAAGGGTCTTGTGTCCAAAGTCCCCCCCCAGAAGGCTATTTGCTATTAATTGGGAATCAAGTGCACTACAAGATGGATTGCCCAGAGCGAAGAACCAAAGCCATAAAAAAACCAAATGTAGGTAACTGTAGTACATGGATTTATGCAAACTTAAGTAGGAGGAGAAACCGATTCAAGACCCAAACAACAAGAAGGATGAGAATCGAAGCAGAAAAAGATAAAGTTAACTCGCCTTGCCTAGCAAACCTAAGTTGAAATTAATCATTAAACTTTATCTCCCTTAAGGAGTTCTCGTGTATTCTCTTAATTATCAGTTGTACGAATGATTTCAAATTATCTATCAAATTATCGTATTAAGAAGAAATTCGTCAATATCAACCTAGGTCCATAATTACCTCTTACAGAACTACCTCACGTAGATCAAGAAATGTAACGCAATTTGACGAAAATTGAGCAAAGCATCGTTAGACCTCAATTATACATGGCCTGATCAACTATGTATAATTCAGGAAGGTACCATGCCGTGCTGAGAGTAGTCACTCTAAAAACCTCTTGTTAAGGAAACAATTTTTTTCCTTTTATTAAATATCCGTTACATGCACAATACAAATTACAAAACACACATATACAATGTATTTTCCATGCATTTTTTGTCTTTTAAGCTCATTTTAATAAGGTTAAATGATATGTGATTAAACACATATCAAACAACCATCATATTCAGCGCAACAACTGTAAACAGATCGATATCGACCATATCAAATATGTCGACATGACAATTAACATACATTTTGCCTGGATACCTTCAAAAATTTTCACGATGATGTATTCGAATCGAAAACATATTGGGTGCATTATCTAAAAATCAAAATCAAAACCTAACTTCATAAATCGATAATAAAACAAGTAAAGAACACTACATTTGTAAAAAATAAACTTTAAGTAAAAGGGCTTCAAATCATTACCATAAGTCGATTCGAGATCTTCAATTAGTTGCTCGGTAGTGCATGTCCACTTTCTTCTGCATAGCTTCCATCCCGTTTGGTCCTCTAACACCATTGCATGTAGGGTTTGAACGCAGAAAAATAATGTAGGTATGTTTGTGTGAGTGATTTGTGCGAGAGTAGGAATAGGATTTGGGCGGGAATAATCTTGTGAAATGATAGGGATGAGATGTGTAAGTGAAGTGAATAGTAAAAAAATTAATTGGTAATGTGATGAAAAGTGTACAGGTGTACCCAAAAAATACTTTATGTTAGGGACCAACGGTGCAGTAACATAGTTTTTATGCAAAAATACCATAATACCATCACTAACGAAGCGACTTAACGACCGTTCATCCCTTTGGACCAAACACGCATCAAAATTACCACTTTTGGGACCATTTTCACTGATTTTCAAAACGGGAGACTGAACGGGTAAACGGGGCTGAATACAGGGACCATCGGTGTAATTTGCCCTATAATTTTATATCACAAAAATATGTGAAGAAATAAAAATAAAAAGAATTAGAAATTATGAAGGTAGGTATTGACTTTGAAAGGGAAAAGTGAGTGTGTGTAGATGTAGATCAGTGCTAGCAAGTGATAGGACAAACCATATAAAGTGACCCATTTGTTTAACAATAAATGGGATTAACTCAAGCTTTATCTTTCAGTTTTGCATTATAAGACTTTTTCGATTCTTTATAATGTGAGATTTTCATATTTTGGATTTATATATATATTGGAGTAGAGATTAGAGAGTGATTCTCTAAAAATGTGTTCAAACGAAAATAGTAAACCCAATAATTTTTTTCTTTTTAACTTTTAATGACAGCGAAATGAATCTTGCAAAATTACATACAACTTAAGTGATCATGTACATGTATGTGTTTGGTGTGAAGAAAATATGTAGGTAAAGAAAAAGTACATGATAAATTCATTATGAGGGATGGTGTTAGAGTAGAGAGTGAGGTGAGAATAGTCTGCGTCAAGTGGTGCAAGTAAAGAGAATAGTATTTGGAGAATGGGTAGTTGAGAAGAAATATCTTTAGGATTTGATGCAGTGTAACAAAGTCGCTAGATATATAACATTCTTTTTCTTTTGTATCCATTTATTCGTAAGATTATGGTCTTACTTGCTTAAAAAATATGGGTTAAGTCCATAAATAGCCCATGTACTTTCTTAAAATTCCACATATAGGTAACGAACTTACAAAAATACTTTTATCACCCATGAACCCAATATATTTGTTTCATTACCACCAATATCGTCTCATTTTGCAATGGGTTACCAGCTAAACCGATTAGACTTGTACACGTCATACTTTTTTTTAATTTTATTTTTTTGCCAGCCATTAATAAACTACCCTATTTTTTTATTACCTAACCTAGCATCCACCTTCTTCTCAGTGTTATCCCTCCCAATCATACCATTTTACCTTTTCTTTTATTACCACTCATAAATACTCACCTCTTTAAGAAGCATCGCCCCTTATCTCTCTGACCCATCTCCCGATAGAAATATATGTAACCTCTCGATAGAAACATATTTGTTGACGATGTTAAGAGCGCCTTTGATCTTTTCACCTTCGAAAGTGAGCATTGATGAGTCTTGGTACAAAGATGATAGGGATGAACGGTTGTTGTTGAATGTGGAGTAGTAGTGGTCTACGAATGATTTGGAGAGTGAGTCTGATCCATGGTGGTGATGGCTGTGTTTTTTAGAGTGAACGAATAGGTATTGATTGATATTTGTAGGTGTGATTTGGCTGTGGATATGGTTTGGAGGATCGAAAGATTTCAAATATGAAAGGGTACTTTTGGAAGAGATTATTGGCGGTGGCAGAGAGATTAAAAAGCGTTTTGTGGACGAATGCGACTGAAAGGGGTATAGTTTTAGAGGGTTGAGAGATAATCAGGTTTTTTGGTGTGAGGATTTGTTTGAAGTTTTTATCCTTTTCGACTGCAGAGCCAAGGTATGCGTCTCGTACCCATTTGATTCTTGCATCAACAAAGGTACAAAAAGGTCGAAAGTAAAAGCGATGGTAAAGGTGCTTGTTCGGGGTAGCAGATCCGTAAATGATCAACTTTTTGATTGAGAATTTTTTTTATATTTTGGACGTGAAATTAGATGATGTGATAAAATTTCATATTAGGTGCCCTGATAATTAATGAAGAATAGATTTAAAATAAAACCATGTGCGGGATGTACAGTTTCATTGTACAAGTTCCAACAAACGTGGTAACATCACACTTGCCCTATTCTAAACTATGTTATAATTTATTGCATTATTGCCTTTAAATTTTTAAGCCTTGCATCTGGAGCCTTTTACAGTATTTAAAATAAATGTTTGAAGTGCAAAGTATAGACAGATAGACCATTGCCAAATCCCAAGCATATGAGAGTGTGGTTCTTTATAATGGTTGTTAGTGTAAGGCCTAGTTTTTATGATGTTGTGTTATATTAGTTTTAGGTGATTAATTGAAACCTTTTACTCATTCTTGTAACAAAGACTTGATATGTTTTGTAGTTTTGGTTGTTAGTACTTTATTGGTGCAACATTGACTAGGAACGCCTTTATGTTTTAACAATGACAAATAAATGTTCGCAAAACATAAAATCACAAACGCTAGCCTAAATCCGCAAAACTGGATTTCACTGTCTGGCACACGTCAGCGCGTGGCCAGCGCGCCACAGGCGAAGTTTGTTTTGTGGATTTAACAATTGTCGGCTTTCCTCTTACCCGATACATGTTGAAACTTCAATAAAAGTATGTACATGATATTTGAGCATCTGAAAACACTCCAAATGAGGTTTAGACTCAGAGATGAGCAAAAACAAATCCTCCTGTTTTTATATAAAACGGCAACTCAAACCTTTTGTAACATTCCGTATTTTCAGGTCATTTACAATGCTATTTAAATTCACTATATTTTTTTTTCTTTTTTTTTCATACGCGTTCGCTTTTAATTTTAATCGATACGTTAAATCGCGTGAACTAAAAATCAACAATCAACGTAAACGGGCGCCAAACAAATTTAAGTTTACATCAAGACATCATTATATTATTATTAGGAAAGTAATAATTAACTTTGTTCATTTTATTTTTATCGGATACGTAAAGTGTATACGTTTCGCGATAAATTGCGTTTAGGCACTCCCGGAACCACAAAAACTTTTCTACGCTTCAACAAATACCCACTTTTATACCCAATACATAAAAATTACATAAATATATCATTTATAACTTACTTTTGCCGAAAATAATGCAACATGTACAAATATATACTTGAAAAATGAGATAACTTTCAACTTGGTCAATTTCATGCCATACCTCTTTATGGCACACCATACCCCCCATCCCTACCATCCTTTGACCCATGACTAAGACTAAGGCCATCCCTAGGACACCCCTTATGTCTCCTTGACCAATTATGCATCTTATATACATACACATAGCTAGCAAGTAATTCATATACACATTACACTTAGATAAAAATTCACAAAAACCCTCTTTGTGCTCCATACATGCTACGGCACAAACCAACAACCTTACTCAATCCATACAAAATTTTCTACAACCCTTACACTTCTATATACACATATCCTAAGATGTACTAAGGCATTTGCAAGCATTGGTTAACCATTTCCAAGTTATAATCAAGAAAAAGGAAGCTAGGGTTTAGTTAAGGAAGCTAAGGGTTTATTAAGTGCAAGTTTGGTTTTTGTGGCTAAACAAGGGTTTAGTACTTGTACATCATCATCATCATACCTCATAAGGTCTATTTAAACTCTTTATGTTCTTAAAATTTCCACTTTATGCATATGATTATTCTTTATAGCTTAAATCACCATTTAGGATTATTAACATGTAAAAAGAAGTTTTTATTTATTTTCATCATAATGTACACTTTTATATATCTTATGATATTAATGATATCATGTTAAAATAGTCACATAAGTTATTTACACACTTGGTTATGTATAAAAATGATTATGGACAAAACTAGTAGATTAAGGTTACATAAGTAAAGTTATGGTTTTTAAAGTATGTTAATGGATTTGTTAACATGGGTAACTTGGACATATGAGGACTATTATGGACACATGGACTCCAATATATATATGATATATAACATATATGATATATAAGACTTGTGGTAAAATACAAAAGTGGTAAAGTATAAAGAAAAGGTTAAAAATGGACTTAACAAACTCAACCTAACTTGCTGTCCAAATTTCGAATTTTAACATACCCATTTTATATTTTTATAAGATAATACAATTCACGACGATTCCGAAAAAGTAAGAAACTTGTTAAACGGATTAATAACGAAAAAGTTACGTTAAAAACGAGTTATACGTTAATAAACGAAGTCGTAAGTAAATTTTTATAAAAACATTTTTATAAAATTTATAAACAGCAAGTATTAATATTTTTAATAAATAATACACATTTTTAGGATTCCAAAATGATAAGAATCGTAATTTTTCAATTAATAACGAACGAGTTATGAATTTCGCGAGTTTACGACAAATAATACTTTTATAAAACTATTTTTATAAAAGTTACTATTCATGACAGAAAGTTATATTTTTGTAAACCTCCTAAAAATATAGAACTTTCAAATACGAGAACGTCCTCGAAAGAATCATTAAAAACGGAGCTATAACGAATAAAATACGACCATTTACGAGGTTAGTTTTACGACGACAAATACGACTTTATATAAAAACATAGTCTGTTCTACATGATCAGTAAATGTTACTGTTCAATCAGGGAGATAATTTATGAAATGTCAATATTGATAACCCGACTTAATACGAAAAGATGGAACATAGACGCAAGGAATCGGGTTTAAAACGAAAGTTTACGCAGTTTTACTAAAACGGCTAATTTAACGTGTTTAACTTACTAAACATCAATTTTACAAAACCATTAAGTGGTGATTGAGCTATATAGAATCATGGTGCGTTATCAAAGTACTATATTACTAGGGAGTTTCATAATGAGGCCTCTTCGGATGGCGTTTCGACGAGTTGTTGGATTTACGATTTAAAGTGTCCTAACTCCTCGAACGTCATGTCATGACCTCTTTAATTATGATAGCACCCGAACAGATAGTTATGAGGATAAACAACTATAGGCTTGATTCATAGACTTGGTACTTATACGACTAGTGATTATTTTAGGTTGCATTCGATCTTTTACGTGACGCTTTATCTGCGATATTTGGATTATCTGAACTCAAGGTGAGTTCATAGCCCCACATTTTTACGATTTCAATGATTTATAATTATGGGGTGGAAACTGCTTTTGTTTTATAAACTTGGACGCAAGTATTGATTACTTGTTGCCTAAGTAGCGGTATTTAACCCAAGTTAAGCCCATTACCATGAACTGCCATTGCATAGATGTAGTTGGGAATTACACTATGTGAGCGCGAATGTTATTTAATAGATCTATTCGGGAAACGACCTCCCGTTCGGGTGACTAGCTATCACCTGAGAAATTAAGATCGTATATTGCATGTCGATATTTGAGGATGTTTTCGGCGTCTGTTTGAACATCTATTTCGGCAGAAATTGCAATATATAGTTAATTGCAAGAAGATCGTTCGAGCTTCGGTGTCATGAGCTTAGTGTAATTGTAATCTAGTTTTGTGAGATCTGCATGTGTTGCATCTATCACTAAAAGTCTTGCGGTCCTTGCACATTATGATTTAATCAAAACCTATGAATTTCACCAAGCATAATTTTGGTGACGTTTTTAAGCAATGTTTTCAGGAGGTCAATAGGCATGGGATGCCGAGGGCGGCATTGGGTTAATACTTTTGGATATGCTCGCTTAAAGATTTAGGTGCAGCATATTTTGGGAAATGTATTGTTAACTGATTTTGTAATTATTCAAAATATGAACAAGTGAAGCTATATGCTTTTGTATTAAGTCTTTCAATAAATCACATTGTATCAGTTTAATCGACTTTTGTTTGTCGTTATTATATATCTTGTGGCTATTGTTCTTGAAGTACACACGCCGGGACCTTATTCCGCTGCGGACCCAATTTTGGGGGTGTTCAGCAGACTACTCTTTTTTAATCTAACAACAATAAAAGGGATCTAACAGGGAATGCTACTTAGGCAATTAAGCAAATGAAAACAAAAGATAAGCAAGAACTAATAAACACCTAAGCCTAATAAGCTAATGCAAAAAAAATTAAAAATAAACAAGGAAAAAGAGACAGATAAGCACAAAAGTCAAATAAGCTAATGGGCACCAACTGATTGTTACACAGCCTAAAGGCACGCTTTGGGGCGTTATTTTTTAGCATTAGAGTGTACATTGGGCTTAAGGCTAAGTACCAACGTAAAGAGCTTACTAGGGCTTCTAAGTAAGCAAATGAAATATATTTTTGAACAGAATAAGCAGGTGAAAAAAAAGGGTGTCAAATTGGCTGGAAAAAACACTCAACATATGCTAAGTGTTTTTGAAAGGTAAAAGGGCTACTTGCAGCCCTTTGAATAAGCTAGCAGAAAAGGTCAAAAATTAAAAATAATTGAAAAAAGATTTATAATGGCTCCTAATGAGCTTGTATTGAAAATTTTAAGGGCTAAAACCAATTTTTAATCACTGAAAATTAAAGGTGAAAAAAAAAGTCTTTTGAAATTTGAAAAATGACTTGAAAAAGGGTGATAGATTTAAAAAAACTCAAAAGTAAACTCAAGAGAACTTGACTAATGCATTGACACTCAAATAAAACACAAAAATTAGACTAAAAGCTGGTTTAAACAATCTTTCTCAATGAGCACTATCAAAACTGTTTGATCCAACAGTTTTTAAAGACAACATAAAAAAAACTTAAAACAACTTTAAAACTTGAAATCTTGGAAAAATCTCTTAAAACAGCTTACTAGAGGTGGCCAAAAGAGACCAAGTGACCCAAAGTGGGTTTTTACCCACTTTTACCCACTTTGAACCACTATGCCAAACACCCCTTAAGATTTGCAAAGTCAAATTTTACTAATCACAAGGAGTTTAAGCAAGGGTTTTGAACACAAATGTCAAACAAACAATTATTGAGCAAAAATAGGCAAGTAGCAAACAAAAATAAGCACTCAAATAAAATTTAAGATAATGGCTAGTATCAAAAGAAGTAAAACAGTTTTAAAGCAAAAATCATATGTAAATGGACAAATAAGCCAAAATATTAAGATAAAATAAGCAATAAGACAACTTTATATTAAGCAAGATAAGCAGAAATTAAGCAATATAAGGCAGATGATAGTAAAAAAGCAAAAATATAAAAAGTAAACTTATAAAGGGGTCCAAGCTTTTGGCTAGACCATAGCTTTCCAAAGCTTATAACTAAGACCTTAATGCTTTCCATAAGCTCTAAACCAATGGCTCCCTTATTAAACCTGCTCCTTGCTTGACTTTTTTTTATATTTTTGTTAATTTTTAGGTTTTGACAGAAAGTTTAAAAAAGGTGTTGTATATAAGCTGCAAAAGACTCCATAGCCTTATACAAAAACTGATATAAATTTATTTGAACAAAATAAGCTTAAATGACTAGAATTAAAGAAAGCTTAAAAATGATAAGTAATTTAAAAACACAGTATGTAAAAGACAAGAATTATGAACATGATGAACAATGTTAATTGCAATATATTAAAAGTTGGTGAAATTTGGTTACAGCTTTGACTTCTAACCAAATAATTTCGACTTTGGCTTTATCAACTTCAATCCTATTTTTGGAAATCTTATGGCCAAAGAAAATTCCTTCCTTAACCATAAAATGACTCTTTTCCTAATTAAGACAAAGATTGGTGTCTTCACACCTTTGAAGCATCTTGTCCAAGCGAGAGAGGCAATTTTTGAATGAATTCCCAAAGACCGAAAAATTGTCTGTGAAGACTTCCATCGTCTTTTCAATCATATCATGAAAGATCGCCATCATACACCTCTGGAACGTACCCGGTGCATTGCATAAGCCGAAAGGCATGCGGCAATAGGCGAACGTTCCATAAGGACACGTGAATGTTTTCTTTTCTTGATCTTTAGGATCAATGGGAATTTGAAAGTAACCCGAGAAACCATTGAGAAAACAATAGTAATCGTTTCCCGCTAATCTCTCGGATTTGATCCATTAGGGAAGTGGAAAATGGTCTTTACGGGTGGCTTCATTTAACTTACGGTAGTCAATGCATACACGCCACCTTTAACCAATCGAGTTGGGATCAGCTCATTTTCATCATTTGCGACAACGGTAAAACCACCCTTTTTTTGCGTACGCAATGGACGGGGCTTACCAAGGACTTATACGAGATTAGGGTAAATTAATCCGGCTCAAGAAGTCTTTTCAACCTCCTTTTGAGACATCGTGGCTCTTTCGGGTTCACCTATCTTTGGTGTTGGACCGCCGGTTTATAGTCATCTTCCATAAGAATCTTGTGAGTACAAAATTTCGGGTTAATACCCTTTATGTCGGAGAGTTTCCAAGCGATGGCTCGCTTGCATGACTTTAAAACCTTTATGAGAGCGGCTTTTTCCTCGTCACTCAAGTCTTTAGCAATAATGACAGGCAACTTGTCGTCACCCTCCAAAAATACGTATTCGAGATGAGGAGGTAAGTCCTTGAGTTCGACCTCAGGAGGTTCATCAATTGAAGATTTATCAGTTTTAGCTTCACAAACTTTAAGTTCTTTTCGAATTTCTGGCAAATAATTTCCTTGGTTGGGAGGGGGTGGTGAAGGATCACTATTAAGAATTGCTTCAAGAAGAAGAATATCCCCCTCCGAGTCATAGTAAGAGTCATCAACTTCCGGTGAAGTTGGATCATCTTCAAGAGCGAGGAAAGCATCGGCTTCCTCAAGAAGAAGAAAATCACTATCCCCGAAGGGAGTGAGAGTCGGAGAAGAGGTAGAAACGATCGGGTCATAGTAAGGAGTGGGATTGCCACTCGAGATCACATCGGAGAAACCGAGAATTTCTTGAGAATACTCCTCACAAGCCATTTCAATGACGTCGATTCGGTTCGCCGTCATATCATCGTAATTAGAGGAGTACCTCGAAGTTTGATCAAGATTGAATGTTACGGCTTCTTTTCCAACACGAAGTGTTAGTTCTCCTTTGTAAACATCAATCAAAGCACGTCCGGTCTTTAAGAAGGATCTCCCGAGAATTAGGGGAACTCGAGGATCGGCATCAAAGTCTACGACTACAAAGTCGGCTAGGAATTGGAACTTTCCTACTTTTACGTAGACATCTTCGGCGATACCGATCGGTTGAGAAATCGTTCGGTCCGCAAGTTCAAGAGTCATACAAGTAGGAGTGAGCTCCGGAAGAGAAAGTTTTTCCCACACGGATAATGGCATGAGATTTATGCTTGCGCCAAGATCGGCCAAGGCTAAGCACTCATCCATTCCGGGAAAATCACATGGTATGAGAAATTTGCCGGGGTCTCCAAGTTTTTTGGGTAACTTGTTGAGGATGACCGCCGAACAATGCTCATTCAAGGGTGTTCTAGCCATTTCACTTAATTTTTCTTTGTTTCCAATTAAGGCTTTAAGAGTTGAGGCAAATTTAGGCATAAGAATCAAAGCATCCGTTAAGCTAATTTCGAAACTCAAATCTTTAAAGATTTCATAGAATTTCTTAATTTGGTCGTTAGCCTTTTCACGGCGCCTTTCATCATTACGCCTTGAAGGATATGGAATTGTTGGTTTCAAGTTAGGCATCGGAGCACTAACGGAAGTAATAACTTGCTCAGAATTTGGTACATGAGGTTGAACTTGGACAACCGGAGGTTGGACGTCTTTGGTACTTCCGTTATTAGTAGGAAGCATCGTGTGTTTTGTGACCTCGGTTTCACGCTCCACTACCTTAGGAGAAGAAGAAGTAGTAGGAATCGTGGGTCCTTGATAAGCAACACCACTTCGGGTAGTAATACCCTTCAAGTCTTCCTTTGGGTTAGTAACGGTGTTACTCGGGAGAGAACCCGTACCCAAGATGAAGTTGGTATTGCATCACAAATTTGAAAGACATGTCCGTACAATTGGGTCATTTATTTGATGTTTGATTTTTGGTCTTGCATGTTTCTCATAACTGCATCATTGGCTTTGACGTAGCTTTCAAAATCGGTCTTTGTCACACCTTTGTGTTTTAAGAGCGAAAAGCTTGCGTAAGCATTGGAGGGTTGACTTAATCCTAGGGGTCGATAAATTTTTCCTTGGTTAACCGGGGGTTGGTAGGTTGATCCGTAATTGTAATTATTCCCTCGGATTTGGTTGTAACAGTTTTGATTATTTCCTTGATTGTTTTGATTGTTTTGAACAGGAGGAAAACTGGGAGGTCGAATTTGATTAGCAATAGGGGCTCGGTAACCGGTATTTCCTTGGTTGTAGTTAGCTGTGGCGGCTTGAGAGACGTACTCTTGAATATTGTCACGATAAACTTTGCCATTGGTGGCGGGATAATTTCGGTACGAATGAGCACCACCACAAGTAACACAACTTTCCTCCACCGCTTTCACGGGAGTGGGAGCTTGGGATTTCTTATCAAAAAGTAAAGCTTTCACCATATCTTTCAATTCGGCAACATCGGGAGAAATACTGGGGGTAGAAGAGCTTGAACTCACTTTTGCAACAACTGGTTTGTTACGTGAATTACGAACTTTAGATTTGCTTTCAATGATTCGTAGGCAATCACGAGGCATACGAATCTTGATCATTAGAGTTCAAGGCATTGTAGAATGTATCGAGTTGATGCAATTCCGAAAGTCCATGATGTGGACCATACCAAAGTAAGATAGTTGAATCGGTCAATAGCCTCATAAAACCGTCTCATCAAGTCTTTGTTGAAATCTCGTGATTTTATTTCGTAGATTTGTTTGGCTTGGTGGGAGGGAAAAATTTGTTGATGAATTTCGAAACAAGATCATCCCATGTTAGAATCGATCGAGGGGGTTCTTTCTCAAGCCAAATCCACGGGCCGGCCCTCGAGGAAAATGGGACAAGGCATAAGTTAACCAACGTACTCGGGACGTTTGGGGAACTTCATCGTAGAAGTGATCTTGTTGAAATATCGAATGTGAGCATGAGGGTCTTCTTTGTCATGTCCAAAGAATTGCTTGTTTTGAACGAGGTTAAGCAAACCGTGCTTAAGCTCAAAGTTGTCTGCGATGATCTCGGGAACAACGATGGCATCCTCGTAACCCTCGGTGGGTGCTTCGAGCATTAGCATTTATCGTAGTATATCCATCGAACTACGGGAGGAGACTGGATTTCTTCAATTGGTTCTTCAAAATTAAATGGTTCAACAAAAGTCGGTGGGGCTTGTTGTTGTTGACGGTTAAGATTACGGGATTGAGAACGAGTGCGCATGCACTAAAAAGGAAAATTTACAGTAATTTTTTGGTTCTTTTTGGTTTATCAATAATGAATTCACAGTTTATTTTAATAACGGACAACGAGATAAGACAACTTAAACCTAATAATCAACAAGCTTCTCGGTAACTCTCTAAAAGAAAAACGCACAAAGGAGCGGAGGAGTAGGAAAGTGCGAAGCTATTAAAAACCATTTTTCTTTAGGGTCGTAGTCCTAGGAACAACCCGCCTTATACCCTCTTTGAAGTTTGTTTACTTTCAAAGGTGAACCGTACATCGCAAGTGACACAAAAGGCAAGTTTATATCTTTGGTTCGGGACTTTTTATATGGGATTATTACTTCTGTGAAAGTATTATATGTTGGTGTTCTTTTACCAACTTGTGATTTTTATTTCTTTTAATTGACAATGTTTTTATCTTTTTGGTTTTTTCTTGTTTTTATAAATATACTAAAAAGAAAATGAAAAATATTTTTGTATTTTTATTTTTAAATACAAAAATAACTTACTCGGGGAAAGGATCTTCAAAACACAAATTTTCAAACTTCAAAACGACAAACGCTTACACTCCTCCCCGGCAGCGGCGCCAAAAATTGATTAAAGTTAAATTCAACCCTTTATAAATATATATATATATATATATATATATATATAATAAGGTTCAAAATCCACAAAATCAATGAAACCGGAAGTAGTATATGATATTCACGGGTCGTTTATCCCCAACGAAGAGTGAATTGGAAAGTCGAGAGTTGGATTGACATTTGATGATTGAATGGAAGAGATTTGAATTGGATTTCTAAATCTACAGAGAATTTAATTCAATCTACTCTAAAAATGAAAAAGGCACACAAAATTAAGCTAAAAACGATAACGGGAATCTATAAATGTTGACTAAGAACCCTAAATATTCACAAATTAACCTAAAATGATTTTTTCTCTTTTAATAGACTCTAATTAACTAAAAAGTAAGATTAAAGAAAACTAGAACAAAAACAGAGTTGATTTGAGCTTTAAAACACAAAAAAAGTGAACGAGAACGAGGTGGGGGAGACAATGAATAGTACTGGGTTTTGTTTTTGGCGGGTAAACTTGGGAGTGGTCTGTTTGATTGTGAGCAGGGGAGATGTTTGGAAAGATGGCACAAGAGACCCTCCAACTTGTATTCATTGTTTGCAGTGGCAGTCCTTTGTGTGATAAAAGTTTAGGAAAGTTGGCAGAATCAGCCCTCCAAAGTGTATAAAGTTATTACACTCATGGTCCTTGTGATATAACAGCCAGTTAAGGGGTATTTAAAAAGCTAACGGGGTTAAACTGTGTTGGGCCATTGATATAGGTTTTGAGCCGGTTTGGTTTAAAAAGGAAGTTTGGGCTTTTATTTATACTCTAGCTTAAATGTCTTCATAATATGTGTAAATGGGCTGACCCAGCCCACTAGATAGGTACGGGTGGGCCCATTTAACATTTCATCGGTTACGGCTTCGGCTTTGACTTCTCGGGTTTGACCTTGCTTTGACTTTTGTTGACTTTGGCTTTGGTTTGACTTTGTCTTTTCACGCCTTTCCATTCCGTGCTCGGTTTTATTCATTTTTGCTTGATTTTTTGTCTTTTTCTCCGATATCCATTTCCTGCACAAGATAAATAAAAACATACAAATACAAAGTATTTTTGGTACGTTTTTGGTCATTTAAGTCCGATTTTAGTGGAAAAGGGTATGTGTAATTAAGCACATACCAGTATGCACTACTCCTTGCTAGCTATTTGTAACCCTTGCCCTTTTTGTGCTTTGAATATTCTAATTTGGTCCTTCGACTATTTAACGTTTGTCAGTTTATTCAAAAATCGTACCGTGATGACGGTGGAGAATTTATGAGATTCGAGATGTTTCATGGTTTATTGTGTATAATAATCCTTTTTAGAGGGTATTATTATGTTATGTAAGTTCCGGGTGGTTACCTCGTGAATTTGTGAAAGCCGAAAACGAGTCCCGACACGTCCGATAATGTCCAAAATGAGTTTTGAGGAATAAAACGCGGAAATATTTCAAGTAAATACTCTAAGTTATTGGAAAAGTATTTTTAAGATGAATAAAAATGCAAAGTAACTTCGGGGAATATTTTAAGATCAAGTTTTATGAGTTTTAAGTGATCTCGATACGAAAAGAAAGACCCGAGACCCCATAGGATCCTATAACCGGTCATGAGAGTCAAGGGGGGGGGGACAAAAATGGTTATTTTTTAGCAAAGGTTTCCTATGCATAGTTCTAATATATTCCTACCAACACAACATTTCTTCTCATTCTTCCATTTTCTAGTTTTCAAAAAAATAAAACACACACACACTTGTATGTGTTTGTCCAACCAAGCACACACACAAACACATATATTTTCAAAGTTTGATCAAGAAAACATGAAGGACCAAGAGTTGTAGAGTGTTTCTAGTGTTCGGGTTATCAATAAAACAACGTTTGGGTTGTCTGGTTCTCGTCGAAAATTATTTTGAAGACCATTCGTGTAAGTCTTTCAAATTAAAATTTTACTTGTCCTTTTGGGTTGTTAGTGATGCATAGATGTTAGTTGTACAAGTTGATCGTCGTAAAAATCGAAATTTGAAAACGAAACGAATGGAAAAGGGGTGTTGTTTGGCGTCGAACTTAAGAAAGAAACAAAGGGGTTTTGTTAGTTTTGATATTGTGGTCGTGATAGTTGAAAAACATGTATTTGCTATGTGGCTTATTTTGTATATGGCTTATTTTGGCTTATTTATAGGTTCGAATGGCTTATTTTGAGCTTATTGGCTCTCGAAAATTTGGGGTAACACGAGGAAAGTGTTTTTGGTTATTACTCTAGTATGTCGTTGATTAAAAACTGATTCAATATATATATATATATATATATATATATATATATATATTATATTTATTATTTTATGATAATATAATATATATATATAGTATTTATATTATATATTATATATATATTTATATATATAATATCGTAAATACCTTATGTAATAGTATGAGTGTATCCCGTTGATAATAAATTGCTTGGGACAATACAATATTTTCTTCCCAGATGTGTTATACCGACGAGGTGAATTTGAAAATCACGATAAGTGTTTTTTGATGCTTGCACTAGTGAATTTTTTTTTTTTTGATTAAAACTAAAAAATTTATAAAAATTAACAAATCATAAAAAACTTGATAGCAAATAGCATGCAATTAAACATAGAACGTTATAATAAAAAGATATGCTTGCTAAGTGTATTGATTAGATCTTAAGTGTGTATTAAAACATACAATTATGTCCTATTGATGAAACCAATATTCTTTCTAATATTGATGAACCAATATCTTTCTAACAAATTATCTTCTCACAACGTTGACTTATATTGAAAACAACTCTTATTAAGATATCGATTACTAAATTAATGCCTAATTATTCTTACGGCTTTTGCCCGCTCGAATAACCAAAACAATAATTTAAGTAATATAAAAATCACTAATCAATATTTTCCCTTTTTTTATTAATCACACTTAATTCACTAATCAATTTAACACTTAACAAGCATATTTAAATCTACTCGCTAAACATGGCAACTAAACGAACAATAATAACAAGAATTTTAAGCTAATTAAGCTAAAACTACAAATTAATGAAAAATGAAAAGGAGAAAGAACCCGATTGAAGAAAATGGAGACAAATATAAACCACCCTATCTAGTAAACTTAATTAAACACTAAAGTTTATAACTTTATTAGATTCTAAATAACTAAATAGCTAATAAAGTTTTGAGTTTTATTCACTAATTAGCTAAGTAAAAACTTAAAAAGCTTAAAACTTTAGTAGTAAAATAAGCTTTAAAGACCCATAAGCTCCTCGCCTAAGAGTTGGATAGATTTCATCAACATTAAAACAAACAAGGGTTAAGATGAACATGATAATAATAAGCTACTAAGACAAAATAAGCTAGATTTTATTCTAAAGACAATAAGCTAATAAAAAGATGAAAACTTTAGATCTAAATCTACCCGAAACTAAGATGTTCAATCAAGTGAACTCGGATCAGGTATAATTAATGATTTAGATCCAAGAAAAATAAGCTAAAATTAAAAAGCAACAAACTTTATGCTAGAAAATAAGCTAAAAAGACGAGATCTATTATTTTTAGATCTAATCCACCCGAAACTAAGATGTTCAATCGAGTGAACAAGAGACGGGTATATTTAACGATTAGATCTAAAAACAATAAGCTAGAAAAATAAGCAATCGAAAATAAGCTAAAATAAGCTTACTTGAAAAGCTTTAAACAAACATGAATATAAAAGAAGCTTAGATGAAATAAGCTATTAAGGAGCTTATTCGAATATAAGCTTAAGAGATCGGATCCAAAAAATAAGCTATAAGCATGAGCTTATTTGAAAATAAGCAAAAGAAAAGGAGTAGAAGAATAAGCAAAAAGAAATAATAAGCATTTAATAAAAACCAACCTTAATAAAAAGCATCTTCATAAATAAGCCAATACAATAAGTTGAGAATAAGCTAAATAGCTTTTACAATAATAAGCTCAAATAAGCTACCACTATTCTACTCCTACTCCTACAACTATACTACTCTTTGAAAAATAAACTAAAACCTAACACCCCAAATGAAATCAGTTGCTATCATTATATAGCCCAAAGTATGGAAGGGCATTTTCGACCATTCAAGTGGTTATCCAATCATATAGCTAGATATGGGGGGCATTTTCGTCATTTCGTCATCTACCAACCGCCTCATTATTGCAACATGATTACCTTGGACTGACACACGCCTACCTCGGACTGACACACGCAGAATGACACGTGTCATGCTCTCACTGAATGCTCTGCCACCTCGTACCTGCCACCTCGGATGAACTAACCTCGTACCTGCCACGTGACACCTAATTATTAGAATGCCACGTGCCACCACCTGAGTGGTGCCACGTGGTGCAGGCACTGTTCCGTCACCGTCACCGGAGCCACCGCCGGTCCACCAGTCAACGGTGGCTAACGGCGGTCAACAGTGGTGGTCAATGACGGTCAACAGTGGCGAACCACCGTTGACCACCGCCGAACCACCGCCTGACCACCGGTCAACGGTGGTTGATCGCCGGTCAACAGGCGGGTCAGGTCGGGTAATGGGCCGGGTCAGGTCTGGATCGGGTCGGCCACGTGGCATACACGTGGCAGCTGACGTGGATTATATACCACAACTGGAGTCGAACCCAGGACCTCATGTATGAGATCTTAAGGAAACCACAAGAGCCAACTGCTCTAGAGCAGGGTTCTATTATATATATGCAAGATATTTTATTTAACCCTCTTTTTGCCCAGTTCATTTATATTAGTATTAAAGGTTCAAATAAGGACGAGTAGGGTTCAAATAAGAAAGGTATGAGGGTCAAGTAAGGTCCCGATAGACTCGTAATTTTGTGCTCTTTCCAATGGTGTGATCGTGGAATATTAACGACTTCGTTTATACCTTGATAAACGTGAAAACATCATCGAAAGTCACCCGAAAATTATCGTTTTTGCTTCGTTTTCAATCCTTTGTACTTGTAAGACATAAAAACACAATACAAACATATTTGCAACATATTTATCCATATTTTAGTGTTTTAGTCCGTTAATTAGCATTTTTCGGGTTACAAATGATGTGTGTTTTAGCACACATCAGTGTTCAATCGTTACGACACCCCGATTCTAGAATATTTGGAACGTATATTATACTAAGATGAAAATTCAATTGCAAGACATTTTCATTTATGCATTTGTTTGTTTTGTTATGTTTGTTTCATATACTTCAATAATCATAATCATCAGTGACCACAAGACAATATTTCTTATTCATTAAGCTGCTCATAAAAGTTGGACCAAACAAGTCCATATGCAACATGAATTAAGGCTGAGTAATAGAGTTCTGGATCTTGGACTTACAAGAGGCTTTGT
Organism: Tanacetum coccineum; assembly: GCA_026074375.1. Lineage (NCBI taxonomy): Eukaryota > Viridiplantae > Streptophyta > Magnoliopsida > Asterales > Asteraceae > Tanacetum > Tanacetum coccineum. The sequence goes on along the minus strand of BQNB010004726.1, from coordinate 9,347 downwards.
GTTGCTTTCCCTTAAGGCAAGCAACACAAGTTTGGTCATTTTCAAAACGTTTTGCAGGTAATCCCCTTACAAGATTATCCTTAACCAGTTTATTTATAGTTTTAAAGTTTATATGACCAAGCCTCATATGCCATAGCATTGATTCATCAAGTGTGGCCTTTGCAACAAGACAAGTTAAGCTCTCTTTAGGAACAATATTTTTCATATCAACACTGTACATGTTGTTCTTTCTAAGAACTTTAAGTAAAACTTGACTTTCATTAGGTAACTTAAAATTAGGAGACATAACAAAACATGCAATGTCAGTAAAAAGAACACTGTTCTTTTTGTCACACATCTGTAAGACACTAAAAAGGTTAAACTGTAACTCCTTGACAAAGTACACATCCTCAAAATAAAGCTTACCAGTTTAAGAGTTCATTTACCAGTAATTCTTCCTCCTCTAGCTCCTCCTCTAAATGTAACATATCCTCCATCAAATTCCTTGAAGTCTGCGAGATATGACATGTTGCCTGTCATGTGCCTAGAGCATCCACTATCAACTTATCCTTGATCTTATTTTTGTGAATGACCCTGCACATAAAGATAAGGAAATTAGTTTCCTTTGGGGACCCAAGCCATTACTGACTTGGATTTGCCTCGTGCATCAATATAATTTTGTCTCTTAAAAGTAATTGATGCACTGTTAAGTTTGGTAAGTCTCCAAACCCAACATGCTGAGGCCTTAACAGTATTAACCCGATTTGCCATGACAGCATTAACTACTGCTAAAGTTGGCCTAGCAGTATTAACTGCTTTTGGCTTAGCAGTATAAACTTTTTCCTTAGCAGTATTAACTTTTTGGATAGAGTTTTTGTTAGTTAATGTTGTTCTTGATTGATAGGGTCTCTTTACAGTTGATTGTGCTAATTTTGAAAAACATGACATTGGTCTAGCTCTATAAACTATAGTTTTAGGATGAGCAGTATTAACACGCCTAGCAGTATTAAGTGGTTTTAGGTGAGTTTTCATTAAAACTGCTCTAGGAGTCATGTTCCTATGAGAGTTAGGGTGAGTCTTTTTAGCAGAATAGTTATAATTTACCCTTGTATAGTTATTCCCATTTACCATCCTTTCCCTTTGATGGTAATTGCAGTGAGCCTGCACATGGTCAAAGCTTCCACAAACAAAAAATGCTTTATTATACATCACAAAATCACCTCCTAGCTGTTGGGATTTAAGATTATTCTAGTTTCTTTGATTCCCCCTAGGTTCTTGTGATCTGTACATCTCTTCATACTTAACTGGTTTCCTAGCTGGTTTTTCTTGTTGTTTAAAAGATTCTATCTTATTTGGAAAAATAGTTTGCTTCTCTTTTTCTGACACTAACTTCTTACTTAATGGGGCATCAGGAGTTTTCTTAACCTCATTAGAGGTATCTTTATAGACACTCTTACTGGCCTTAGGTCCATAGCCTTTAAACTCAGGTTGTTGGAACTCTTCAAGACCAGAGTTGGACAAATCAATAGTTGGGGGTACAAATAAGCCTGTAGGTGGAGGTGGAACAACATTATAGCTTACAAACCCCACACCTTTTCTACTGTTATCATATATTTGACTCCATATTAATTTATCTAAGCTCTTAGAAGCATTTTCAAATTTGTAAAATGATTGCTCTATTTTTCTTTCTTAAGCTTCTCTATCTCACTTTTAAGAGCATTGATTTTTGAGTCTTTAAATGAGGTATCTCTTTTTAGAACAGCAATTTGGTCACAAAACATAACCTTATTTTTCTTGTAAAAGACAAGTTGTTCTTTTACAGATGCTAAACCTCTTTTATAGGTAGCTAGATTAAACTCAGATTTATTAAACTCTATTCTTAAATTATCATATTGAGTTTTAAGAGTTTCAAAGCTTTTAAGACAGGTGTTAGTACAAGTTTTGTCATTATGTACCTCTGAGTCTGAGAAAGCCATAAGAGCCATGTTGGTAGGTACTTCCTCATCTGCCATAAAGCTCCAATCAAAACCAGCTCCATCAATAGCCAAAATAGCTTTGGAAGAATTTTTTTCCACCTTCACATTCCTTTTTAAGTTATCTTTATTCCTGTTCCTATTATCTTGATTCCTAGGACCTCTGCATTCCCTTGCAAAATGTCTCATCTTATGACAGTTGAAACATTCTACCTTGGACTTGTTATATCCAGCAGTATCACTCTCATTGATAGTGATCTTCTTACCAGTTCTCTGGAAATACCTTCTTGCTCTCATGCTTAGTAAAGCTAACTGCCACTTCAAATCCAATTCTTTTAGGTCATCTTCATGGATTTGTTTAAGGTCTTCATGAACAAGTTGAGACCCATTTGGTTGATTTGACCAAAATACATAGACAGTGGCATCACTTAAGTTAGCAGTACTATCTTGAGTATCAGCAGAACTAACAGGAAAGTTAGCAGTACTAACTTGACCATTGGCAGTATTAACTTCATTGGTACTGTTAGGAGATGACACAAAAGGCCATGTTCTGAGAGCTTGAGTTTGAGTTTGAGATTGATGTTACAGTTCTTTTGACCTCTTGTTCAACAATCTTGAAGTTTTTATAGTGATCATCAATGCTCATTGTGTCAAGATCTGATTTATTCCTCCAGACCACTACATGAGTGTTCCATTCAGAAGGCAGACTTATCAAAAAAATTTAAGTTGAGATCTTCTTGAGAGATGTTTTCACTCCAGATGGCCAACTGGCTAACAATTTTCTGAAGCCTGTTAAAAATAGAGTCAATTGACTCTGTGCTTGAAGCATTGAAGTTCTCATACATATGCTTCAGAAGTGTCTTTTGAGTCTTCCTTGTGGCATCATTACCACTAAATCTTGTTTGTATGGCATCAAACAAAGTCTTAGCATCCTTATATTGATTGAATGTCAGTTGATGTTCATTGGGAAGTGCCATCAGCAACATTTACATCATTCTTCTTTTGGGCCTTAAAAATTGATTGATATTCTTGTATACTATATTATATTAATACACAAAAGTATAGAGAATAATTCCTAAAGTAGCCCTCTATTATACAAATATATAAGAATAATAATATACGTATGTTTACCGAGAAGTATGCTTTCCCGGGTCGTTTCCCCAACGACTTGTGAAATTGAAACCACGCCTTAGTTTGGATGATGATTTGAATGAGAGAAAAGATATTTTTGATTATCTATAACTACCAATTAAAAGCAACAATTAAAATAAGAACACAAAAGCAATTAAACACTTAAAACAATTAACGGGAAACAAATAAAACGCGACAAATAAGCAAGTAAGGCAAAACTAACTCTTAAAAATGCAAACTAAATTTCTAAACCTAAAATAGGACAAAAGAAAATTTTAAGAAAAAGAAAAATATTTTTTTGATTATTTTTGAATTTATTATGAATTAAAAACTAATTTAATCTAATTAAATCCTAAAAAATAGCAAATTAAGTCCTAAAAATTAAGAAAAATGATTTTTAAACTTAGAAAAGTCTAAAATAACATAAAAACTCAGAAAACTATTTTTAACTATTTTTAAAATTAAAATCCTATTTTTAAAATTAAAAATAAAAGCTCAAAAATTAAAATTAAAATCTCAAAGTGTTGAAAATGATTTTTCTGAATGTAAACCTAAAAGTATTTAATCTTATGCTAAAAACTATTTTTTTTGTATTTTTTAAGATTTTTCGAAAATTAAATCCTAAGAAAAATGATTAAAAATAATCTACTTAATGGAAAAATGTGAAAAATTCAGGGAAAATCCTAAATGCTAACAGGGACTTAAGAAAAATAAGAACTATGAAAAAGCTAAACAAATAAGCCCTAAATAAGCTATAATAAGCTACGACTTATTATGAAAAAGGAAATTGAAAACGTGTATAACAATTTTATGAAAAGGGAAGTTGATGGATGAGCTATTGTAGCATGATGGTTAACACGTTGGGTAAGTGTGTGGGAGGTCACGGGTTCAAGGTCTGGCAACACCCTTTTTGATTCTTTATCTTTTCAAAACCAAAAGCTAAAACTTATAGAACACAGATTTTTAAGACTTAATTAAAAGTGGAAGGGGAGTATAAACTAAAACTCAAAAATAAGCTCTAAAAGAGCTTATAAAGAAGCTGATGCAGTAAGTGAGCTTTTAAGCTCAAAATTGCTTGTTTCAACTTAAACACTTGCACAAAGCTCAAATTAAGCTCAAATTACAAACCAAAAACTGTTCTAGCTAGCTTAAGATATCTACAAGCTAAAAATGAAAATCTATTTGAGCTGAAAACACATTAAGCGAACTAAAATAGAAGATTAAAAAGCTAAACTCAGAAAGTAGCACAGAAAAAACTCAAAAGCAACAAATAAGCTAGAAATCTCAATAAGCTAGAAATCTCAATAAGCTTTGACATAAGCTGAGATTTTGAAAACTAGATTAACAACTGATAAGCTACAAAGATAATGCATAAAATTCAATCTTATAAGCTAGAATTTTGGATTTAACAGCTAAGTCCTATTATCTGCTGTTTTTGGCCTTTTTGAGGTTTTTGATGACTTTTTAAGCTAAATTTACCTAAGTATTTAAGCTAGAAATGATAAGACAAGTTTTTATCTAAATTAAACTATATCTAATCTATAAGCTAGCTGAAATTTAGATCCTAAATCCTACATTTACTAACCTAAATGAAACTAGAAAAGTCAGCAGTAGCAACCTAAGTTACTACTGCTGATGCAATATGCAAATGCACAAAATCACTAATGCATGTGACCTTTTTGGTCAAGCCTGCATAACACACTCCTAATGAGTGTGTCTTGACACAATGTAAACACAAAACTAAGCCTAAAAAGCTTAGATCCAATTTTAGCTTAACAAAGAAATAAGGATATCTCCCCTGGTGCACAGCCAAGAAATTTAAGCCAAAAATGATTTTAAACCTAAACTAATGATTCAAAACTTCACAAAACCTTATCAATTATCAATATTAAACTGCCCAAATAAAAACTTCTAAGTCGCTTTGACTTTTGAGGGTCAAATAGCACTAAACCAAACACCCTTAAACTAATGACAGATTTCATTAGGCTTATCAATTTGAAAAACTAGAGATCATCTCCTTGATACCAGATATTAAGTAGCTTATAACCATCCTAATTAGCTTATGCAAACAAGTAAACAAAACAGAAACTAAGATCTTAAAGAATTAAACTAATATTTTTGGTTTTTTTAATGATATTATGACAGATTATAAAATTCTAAGTTCTACAACAATTAAGCTAAAAACAGATGAAAATGTATGACTAATAAGCAAAATAAGACACAGATAAGCAACTAGAAAGCAAATTTAAGAAACTGATAAGCTAAATGAAGTATAAGCTAAATAAACATTAATCAGAAATTAAAGAGCAAAGAAATTAAATGAGAACTTACTAGAGGCTTCAGCTAAATAGAAGCTTAAGCTCAAATGAGCATCTACAAGCTCTAGCTTATCCTAAGATAAGCCAGTAAAATCCATGGGAGCTCTTCCATTGTAAGCTCCCCTTCCACAGCTTATAAGTCCAAAATTTAAAGGTATTTAACTGATTTTAGGATTTAAGTAGATTTAATGATCAATTTAGCTCTATCATAAGCTTAGAGACTAATGAGAGCTTGTAAGAGCTTATCCAACAGTAACATAAGAATTGTGAGCTTATAAGAGTTTATGACTTAAAAACAGCTTATTAAAACTAGAAATAAGGATTTTTTAGAGATAAAAACTTAATTTCATTAATCTAAAAACTTGATTACATGATTGAAAATAAAATTACAACTGATTTTAAAAGAAAATTACAATAAGCTATTAAAAAGCTAAAAGCTAAACTAGGTGTAAAAAGGAAAAAGAAGATTCTCTTGTGTGTGTGAGGTGAGTGACTCTTTATAGCCACAGCTAAACCTTCTAGACCCTGAGTTCTTCCACACGCTCCTCTCATATCATCCCTTGGATCCTTCCAATAATTGGATAATGATTTTCATCCGTTAGATCACCAAATGATCTCACATGGATTGCCAGCATTGCAATCCATGATTGAGACATTTGAGCTACTTCTGTGAGTGCCTTAAGTACAAAACCCATCACTCTTTGTGCTTCTACTCCTGCCAGCGTATCATTGTTTGATGGGATAGACCAATGAGGTGAGTTTGATGATGTATAACTCTGCCAACATGTATTTGAGCCATTGAATTGCTCATCTTGTCCCTTAATTTTCATTTGCCCTTTTTTACCCGGGGTTAATTGGCGAAGGAGATGATGAATAGTACCCAATGTTTTTTCACTCCCAATTTTAACTAAGGTGTAAAAGGGATTTAAACTTTGGGTTTATGGCAAAACTAGTCCCTTTCTTTGGTTTATTAAAAGCCATAACTTTTATCTTTGGCAGGAAAGGTCCCTGTGGTTTAATAAAAGGGTTATGGTTTAGGGTTTTGGGTCGGGTGTTGTTTTTGATAGGTTTAGGGCCCATTACACTTCAAGGACCATTTGTGTAATCTTTTAAAACTTGAGGGATTAGATTTGAAATTTTAAGATTTTGTCTTCTAGTGTTGACTTTGACTTTGGCTTGATTTACCGGCTTCTTTTGTGCTCTTCCATTCCTCGTGTCCGTGTTTGCCCGTTTTTGACGGTTTTCATGTGATTTTTGTCTTATACATACCTGCATACACAAAACACAAAAACAAGCATATCTTTGCCATTTGTTTTGGTCATTTAGGGTCATTTTTGGTGTTAACGGATATGTGTATTTTACACCTATCAAAATTCCCCAAACTAAACGATTGCGTGTCCTCACGCAATATTACATGCCTTATAACCAAATACCTCGAAACTTCCCCAAACTAAACCTTTGAAAAGTAGCAAAGATTTTTGTTGAGAGAGTTAAGAGATCACAAGTTATAAAACACCCGATTTCCCATTTTCAAAGTTTTTTTATTTTTATGATTTTTCTTAAAAGACTACCTAACTACAACTTATTCTTGTGTGACACAATGTATTGTTTTCATTACCTTAATGGTAACTTTTAGGATCATAGAACAAAAAGCACTTGGAAAGTGTCTTAAAAGATAACTTCATCATTCCCGACTTTTCACTTTTCCCATACTAGGCTTAAAAATAAGATCACCGTTAAGTACAAGTCAAAATGCTAAAACTACTTGTAATTACAACTTGTGAATTTATCTTCCCGACATAAATCATATATTTAAGTGTGTGTGCTCAAATTAATTTAAACCATTAAATCCACATATTTAGATAGTTGAAATCCGACCAAGCTTTACACATGGGCCTTTTGGGCTAATATGTTAATCACTTAGTAAGATCACAACTCAAAGCAAACAAAAACCTCCTTAGCTAAGACATCGTTGGTTCACTTGTCCCATGAATGACTTTCTTCTCTAGCATCCCACCGTCATCGGGTAAGTGCTAAGGCTTTTGACACCCCATCCGGAGAATAATAATCGAGACGTATGAACTTCCGATGAAAAATCCTTGTAGACTTTTGCAAACGTTGGTTCAAAAGAATACTTTGGTTTTAGAGAATGAAACTTTTACTATTTATTTTCTAACTTGCAACTTAACTATACATTATATTTACATATTAGGCTAGGAACCGGTATCACTTTTCTTTCGACGACACATCGGCCACGCCTCCGACAAGAGTCAGTGTACTTATTATGATACCGATCCTAAATATACATCCTCCATCCTTTCTTTCGATGTTGACCTTTCTTTCGATGTCACATCGGGAGCGAACCGACAAATGCCCATGTACTTTATTACGATGGAGTTTGTATATTAATTATTAACACTTAGGGATTTATAACTTGCATCCTTTTTATTCACCAACTACTTTTTTATACTTATATGACATATTATTTTTGCAAATAGAAAATTTTTGTTTTTAGAAAACCCAAGTATAAACTTGAACTAAAATTCTTATTTACAAATGATGTCGACTTCATCGATAAAGCTTTTTTCTCTAAATATGTTGATTAGACTTTTAAGAGTAAAACTCTAATTTGTAAAAATTAAAGAGAACACGTATAATTAATCATTTTAAGAACTCCGGGGAAGAAAAATCACAAGTTATTCTTATAAGCCTTTAAGTTTTCCAAATAAACTTTGTTTAGCATCCTAATTCGTAACTAACACTATCATCTCTTATTCTTTGCAAAAGAAATTCGCAAATACTTAGCCTATATAAAATCCAACTCGGCATATTTAAAATCTACTTGAGATTAGCACAAGTTTTCATTTACTAATGATTTCAAGTCTAGCATGTTTAAAGTCTACATGAGACTAGCACAAACTATCATCATTAACTGTTAAGGGAGAAAGCTAGAACTCTACACGTACGATCGGGTCAAAAATTACTTCTTATTCTTACCAACGGAAAACCTACATTTGTGTCTACTCACATTTTTTTTTGATTAAAAACTGATAAGAACTTAAAAATTTAAATTTTTTGCTATTTTTGTGGGAAAATAGGTACGTGAGAACAAAACAATAAGCAAGCAACATCAAATCGATAGATTCCCTTCCCCAAACTAAAACGAAACATTGTCCTCAATGTTTACAGTCGGGTCTCTACGAAAATCTAAGCCGTTTATTAGGTATGCAAAGATAAACGTTGATCGATAATTGTTGGGAATTATAATTTGAGTTGATTATGACAAAACATATTAAAGATGGAGGACCTACAAGACAAAGATGGAATAACATTAATACTGATTGAAGACTGGTCAAATAAGATTGATCTTATCTTGTCTTGTAAACCCTACCCCCTCTATTATATAAAGAGGGTAGGCGTCTAGGTTAGATGTATCCATTTAATAGTAGACTTCTCCAATGAGAGTCTAGAAACACATAGAGCGTGTGTAGTAGCTAGTAGTAGTAATAGTTTCTTTATCATGTTTGAATAAAGAAAACCTTATTAGTAATGTTGATTATGTTCTTATTTCATATTCCGTTGTGCTTAATTAATCAATGTTATTCATACCCTAGTTGAGTCCAGATTCCTGGATTCTACAATTGGTATCAAAGCCTCGTGGCTCTCGATCTAGGGTTTATAAGGTTTTCCTATGTATTTATTTTTCTGTAATTTTTTATCTATAAATACGTATTATAGGTCAATAGACGCCTTTGGATCTCGAATAATAATGATGTGTATGGATCGTTTTGATGGTTTAGTGCATGATCTTCCCCTTTTTGATTAATGAGAGTCTAATAGTTAGCTTATTAGTTTATGTAATAGTTCATAGTTAGATCTCTCAAATGAGAGTCTAATAGTTAGCTTATTAGTTTATGTAATAGTTCATAGTCGACTGATTAAAGTC